>VUQH01086163.1:0-15464 GCA_015106775.1 Etroplus canarensis | reverse complement strand
CTTTTTGTTGTGGGGGTGTTTTTCAGCTGCAGGGACAGGACGACTGGTTGCAACTGAAGGAAAGGTGAATGCGGCCAAGTACAGAGATATCCTGGAAGAAAACCTCTTTCAGAGTGCTCAGGACTGAAGGTTCACCTTTCAACAGGACAATGAGCCTAAGCACACAGCTAAAATAACAAAGGAGAGGCTTTGGAACAACTCTGTGACCGTTCTTGACTGGCCCAGCCAGAGCCCTGACCTAAACCCAATTGAGCATCTCTGGAGAGACCTGAAAATGGCTGTCAAAAGGGTGCTTCTACTCAATACTGAGCACAGGGTCTAAATACTTATGACCGTACCCACTGTATATTAGATCACTACCCAATGTAAGGTTTGTGCCACAGCTGCCCTAAATTAACAGCATTGGTAATTACCAAAATATTTTTTTATGTTTCTGCAATGGTTAATACACTAGCACGTAGAAGCTCTTTAACCGAAATATTTTTAATGCTAAAAAATAATTCTTATTGTTGTCCATGAAATTTCAAGCTCACTGTTTTTCAAAAAAACCTGAAAAAATAGTAAAGCACATTATTATTTCTTGATTAAGATGTCAAATTATAGTTATTTACTTACATTCCTGAACTGAAAAATTAGTTTTAGTCATTGAATGTTATGTATGACTAATTCCTAAAGTAAATAGTAAGCTCAATTTTGGTTATAGAAAGGTGTTTAAAATGATAAAATGTAAAGAACTTACTCAAAAGTAAAGCGTCTGCATTAAAACACTTCATGATGCTGTGTGATCTTTGTTTCCTAGTCTTCAGTTTTTCAATTGAGCAAAAGGACATGACAAGTGAGAGGTGTTTCTTGTTACCCAGATGTGTCATATAAGATTAATTATTTGATCATTAAGTAGCCCTGGATATCTACTCTCAGTTAAAGCTTTTGGCTTGTGAAAACTGCATCTGTAGTTAAGAAGGGTTGAACAACTATACGAGAAAAGCACATAATTTCAAAGCTTAGTACAAACACTATCACAATCTATCAGAGGTATTTCAGAAACATTAGGCATAGCCAATAACACAATTTGGAATGTCTTGAGGAAGAAGGAGCCCACTTGTGTGCTGGGCAGCAGGCATCAAACTGGCTGTCTGAGGAAAATCAAAACAATTGATGACAGACAAATGATCATATTTGCACAGGGACAGAAAGACCCAAATTCAGGATCAGAAGCACAGTTTAGAGACTGTATTGACAGATACAGCTGGCAACCAGCTGGGCCCCCTCCAACCCTGGCCCGCAGCTGAGCCCCCCTTGGAGAAGAGAGAGTGAGGAAAGAGGAGGTATAAACAGGAGAGGTAGAGGTACCAAGCTCTGGGACTGTGACAGCAATAGTGAGAGTAGTAAAGAAAAACACCACAACAGTCCTCAACATCATGAAGAACCCCCAGAGAGCAGTGGTGAAAATATCACAGTCCACTGTTTGAAGACGACTTAGAGAACAACAACACAGATGCTATACGGCAAGCTGCAAACCACTCGCAGCAGGAAAAATCGGAAATCCAGACTGGAATTTGCACAAAGTACAGATCTCAGCCACAACAGTTCTGGAACAATTTATGGACTGATGAAATAAAGATGAACCTCTACTAAAGTAATGGAAAGGTCAAAATATGGGAAAAGAATGGATCTTCTCATCATCCCAAACATAGAAGCATGGTGTAGGTCGTGTCATGGCTGCTTCTGGAACAGGCTCAGTTATTTGTATTGATGGCGTAACTCATGGTGGTCCTAGTAGAATTAATGCAGAAGTCTACAGAAACATATTGTCTACCAATTTACAGAGAGATGCATCCAAACTAATTGGGAGAAACTTTATTATGCAGTGAGACAATGATCCAGATACACTTCTTTTTCAACAAAGGACTTCATCGGGGGGATGTGAATTTAACATTGTGAAGATACACCTATAATAGCCTATAACAACTGCTGTGGTGAAAACCTGGAAAGGCATAACAATGAAACAGCAAAAAATCTAGTGGAGTCTATGGGTGGTAGCTAAGACGCATTTACTGTGAGCAAAGGATATGCAAATACAAAATATCAAGTATTTTTGTCTTTAATTCAGTTGAAAACACTGTTTCCAATACTCCATTGTTTGTGAGGCATGCCAACCTCGCCCTCTTTACTCCCAGTTCAAATAATCTGAAAGTTTAAGTGCAACGCTGAGCTAATCAAACTGATCAGTAGCCAGTGCGGTGTAACCTGCAGCTGCAGAATCTAAACTTTTTTTGGGGGGGTAAAGAAATTTCTCCATTAATGATTTTAATGGCAATGTTTGTGATTTAATCTCAAATAACAGTTGGATGTTCTCAATGAAACTGCGATGGAGGCCAACTTTTAATTAGTAGCCCCTGCCCTCGGCATCAGTTTCACCTTCCTGTACCCTTCAATGAGTAAATTCAAATAGATAGGTAGGGAATGAGCCCATGTAGCACAGCAGGCAAGCTAACAAATCCAGGTGCTGAGGTAGGCAAGATAAACTACTGTTGTTATTACTTGCTGGAGTTCAATTAGTTTTTTTTTGTGAAGTAGCAGCCCAGGGAGTGTATAATGAGGCAGGTATGACTTCTTTTAGTATCTAGGTTGTTTTTTTTCTGACTAATTGCCAAGTGTCAAGCCAAGCTGCACAGTTCGAGGGCATGTGGGCGAGAGCATCTGAGGGGAAAGACGAGCAGAGAAAGCTCAGGAGCAGGAGCGGCTGCATTGCAACTCGTTTAGTGTCCCTGAGTCACCGGCATGCAGTAAATTCTGCTGATTTTTATGAGCTCAGCATGCTTCAGGAGAGCAGAAAACACAAGTTTAAACTCCAGAAGATTTGTGTCCATTGCTACACTTGTGAGAAGCTGATAAGACAGCAAAAAATATGTGGGAATAGCGCATATGAAATAAATAAATGTAGCAGTGAAACTGATTCATTGGGAATCTTATGAACAAAATAATACAGAAAATGCAATCTGTAAGACTTTTCAGAGTTGTACATTTCGTTGTGGGGTTTTTTTTATTAAATGCAGGAAGTAAAACAAGAAGTGCATATCAAGCCTTATCAAAGGGAGATACATCAGTATTGGATGGCAAGAGCAAACTCTCCTGTTTGAGGTATGGAGTCCACATAAGGAGGCAATAGGTTTTGCTATACAAGTACAGTTGCGCAAGTACTTGTTCACCCAGTAGAGGCACCTGGGTATGCACATCAAAACAGGCTGACCTGGAAGATGTAAGAAGGTGATGAGCAGGCTCTGTTTCCTGAAGAAGCTGAGGTCCTTCAACATGTGCAGCAAAATGTTGGAGATTTTCTGTCTGTTGTGGCAAGTGCAGTGTGGTCTTCTGGGGGGCAAACTGAACAAACTGGTGCTATCCATCGACGATAATTCTGACCAAACCCCTCACCAGTTCCTGGACTGGCAGCGAGGCTCTTTCTCTAACAGATTCAGCTCCACCACTACAGGAGAAGATATAGGAAATGACTTTTACTATAAGCAATAACTCTAGTTTTATTCTTCAACTGCTGTAACAGTGATGGGAACTCTTTTGGCTCAGCTCACCTTTTGGCTCCCAAATGGCTCTACATGTTACCACTTAAATTATTTGATACTGATCATTTGTACTGAAGGATTTAAAAGTAAAAATTGCAGCCTCTAATATTAAATTGCTGAAACCAGTTGTTTTTATTGTGTTTACCAACTTAACTATAAAACCAGCCAATGAACGCTCCGACCTCCTTGTTGAACTACTCTGCTACACAGGGCAGATACTGTAGAAACACCTGTAAAAACATTAGACATTTTAAAAAGGACTGCTTTGACATGTTCACTTTTTATTTAAACACAAACCCCTAACAAAAGAGTAGGCCTTTCTTTAATTAATAACAGTTAAAAAACAAAAAAACCACAACAGCAGCTGAATCCAAACTTTGCAGAGAAAAAAATACTGAAAAAAGCACATTAACTACAGGACTCAAATAAATGTGCTAAAATTAAAGTAAAAATAATGATAAATAACATAAAGTTATATATTGCAAAGCGCAAAAAAGCAGCATCCAACTTAGTTGTACAAATGTGACATTCTGCCTTTGTGTTATCACGATTGTTAAAATGCATCCAAATCCTGCTTCTTTTCATGATTTTTGTTTGGAGAATTCACGCAGTGTTCCACAGTTCTCACGCTCCTTTTCTGCACCCCTGTCCTAATTGGTGGTATGATCCTTGTTCCCATTGTTCGCTTTAAAGATCCAGCACTCTGTACCAGCTCGTTCAGACCAACACATCACTAGTCCATCAACTGCTGTGAATTTGTTTTCCCCACATATGGTGTAAATATCTTATTCTTATCTTATTAAAGATATGTGTCACCTGTTGTTTCTGAACTCAAATTCTGAAATTTAATTTGGTTGTTTTTGCCAGAAGGGACCGTATTTGGAAGAGCTAATGAAATGCTAAGCTATCAGCTAACACACTGACACCTGCTCATTAGTGCTTTGTAACATCCATCCACTTTCTTCTCCTTCTTCGGGACCATGGTGTCATCTTTTCCCACCTGCCATGGGACAAGAGGCACGACGAGAAGCAGGGTACAAAGACATACAGGGTTACCTGCACATCTCTGGACTGTGAGAGGAAGCTGGAGAACCTGGAGAGTGCCCCCACAGGCATGGGGAGAACATGCAATTTTCACACAGAGGGTCCCCAGCTGGCTACATGGCTCAAACCTAGGACCTTCTTGTTGTGAGGTATTGGTGTTTACCACTGTACCACTGCCCTGCCCTACATAGTAACAGACTAATAAAATAAGTTAAATTCACTCACAGAAACTGAAGCACAAATGTTTTAGGAGGCTCTGTATACACAGCAAACCATTTCGTCTGCCTTATTATTTAATTTAAAGTCCTCCCAAAGGGCACCAATTACAGATCCACTGAAGTGGCTTGAATTAGTGGTGGGAAAACCTTAAAAGACAATTATTAGTGACTGCACAGCTGTCACGTTTTGGCGCTACGTGCCGGCGCATCAGCCCAAATGATGCCCCTAAAGTAAAGTAAATAATTAGAGTATTGAAACTAAATGGTTAAATTTAGACTCGTGAAATGGATTAAAATATTGGCCTGTGTCAGGTGTTTCTAAGACACAAACCAAAAAGGAAACTGTGGCAGCAACGACTTTTACAGACAGCAATATTAGACGTTCTGAGAATGAGGACAGGCTTGGATGGTGGGGTTGGGAGGCAAGTCCACCTCTGTATTCAGGGTGTCAAATACCTGCTGTTTTTGTCGAATCATCTGAGACATGCACACTGAGAGAGGTGTTCTTTGACCTGAGTGCTGCAATTTCTTGCTGCAGCAGTAGTGGATGTCAAGAGTAATGCTTTGGTTTGAAAGCGTGGCGAAGTCTGCTCAAGGATGCAGGAGAGGCAGCGGCAATACCCCTACAAAAGCATCACATGAGTTGGAATATTTCCCAAAACGCCATATGTTAATTGATGTGAACCTTTATTTAGCTGACAAAAGAACAAAGATATGATTTTAATAGCTTTACTGACCAACTTCATTATATTTTTGAAATATACACATATGTGTAGAATTTGATGGCTGCAACACACTCAACAAAAGCCCCCTCCAGGTGGGGACACAAGCCCCTCTCACCATAGAGGGTTGTATCAGGAAGGGCATCCAGTGTGAAACCCTCTGCCAAATTACCAGTTCTGAATAATCCACTGTGGCGAACGCTTGGGGAGAATACAAGGGAGCAGCTGACGGTACATACTGTAGATCTGAACTGGCAGCAGGACAGCCAAGCACACACACTCTGTGTCTGTGAAGCCACGCTGTTGTAGCCTGCGCAGAGTGCGGTCTGCCATTGTGCTGCTGAAATAAGCGTGGACGTCCTGGGAAAAGACATCCCTGTGATGGTCGCATATGTCTCTCTAAAATCGTAATAGCCAAAAGTCCCAAGACCCAAAAGTTAAAAGAATCAGTGAGGAGGCTGTGGGTTGTATCATGTGTGGAAACTCTGTGTGTGTGTGTGTGTGTGTTTGCTTTCACTTATTGTTTGTTCAGTTTAGCCACTAGAGTTTCTTGGCTGTGTTTAATTAAAGATCATAGATTGGGAGGTCTAAGTTAGTGCCATGTATCTTTTTATTTTTTAAACTGTTCTCCTGAGTCATGGCAATCAGGGAACAAAAGAAAAAAAAATACATTCTGCCTATTTACATTTCCCTCCCCCCCAAAAACATTAAAAACATAGAGTTAGTGTCTCCACCAATGATGACTTCAGCCTCACAGGGTTACCTCCAACATTAAAAAAATGACGCCCCTGTGTGTTAGAGGGAGCCTCGAATAAGCATCTGTTTGTGACGAGTTGGGAGTGAAACTGGGCTCTGTTGTGCTTGCTTTTGCCAAAATGCCATGCAAAAGCAAGCACATAATAATGTTACATCAGTGACTGTGACTTGGCCTAGAAAGCTAGCAGAGTGTGGTCGGGGAGACATCATTTTTCAGTGCAGTGCATTCTCAGCTTTCTCTCAGCTCAGGCTTTGTCCTCCTCATACTGTTTTATGTGTGTCGAGTCAGATGTGTTGAGTCATTTTGAAAATGTCTCCAGTGGTTATTCCCTGTCTGGGTGATATTTCTTATAGCTATGGTGACCTATTTATAGTCTTGATGATGATGATGATGATGATGATGATAATGACAGGGGCCTCCTCTTCTGTTGGGCCCACTGATATGAAGAACTATGGGAAGAGCTATTCCAACTTCTGCTAATAGGTAAGTAAATAATAATAAGTTCTCATGTCTGAATGTGCACTGAAACAGGCTCATTACCATATTGTTGAAAAAGAGGTATAAAATAGAGTTGTTCTATGTAAATGCTAGCTGACAAGTTCCTAAGGAGCTTAAAGTAAATTTTATTTGCATGATTATGCTGGCAAATGCAATTAAGGCTGGCCACTTCATTAGATACACCTTGTTAGTATGGGGTTGGACTCACTTTTCTTAGCAGAACTGACTGAATTCTTCATGGCATGGATTCTGCGAGGTGCTGGAAAAGTTCTTCTGAGATTTTGGTTCATATTGACATGATGACATCACACTATTGTTGCAGATTTGTCAGCTGCACATCCATCATGCGAATCTCCTATTCCACCATATCCCAGTGGTGCTGTACTGAACTGAGAGCTGGTGACTGTGGAGGGCATTTGAGTATATGGATTTATTTGCATGGTGAAGAACCCAGTCTTAGGTGATTTCAGTTCTGTGACATGGTGTATACTGGAAGCAACCATCAGAAGATGGATACACTGCATTCATAAAGACATAGTCAGCCATGCTACAGGTAGGCTGTGGTATTTAAATAATACTCAGTTGGTACCACTGGTTTAAAGTGTGCCACGAAAATATCCCTCACACCACAAAATCACCACCGGTCTGAGTCAAGGCAGGGATCACCCATACTTTCATGTGGCTTATGTCAAATTCAAAGACACACACTCTCCAGCTGCATATTAATGTCCATGAATTTAGAAAGGGTTGTCAAAAAAGCTCCTGTGGGTGACATGTGTGGGTGGCCCAATATTGTCACCATGTGTGTACCTGTGTATTGCACCTGAGCATTGCACCTGTGCAGTTTATGGTTGCAGCCAGCCACCCAGGCTTACTAGCCTTAGCTGATAACTAAGTACTTAACTCTATGGAAGCATGAATCTAGCATGTTTATCCAATGACAGGAGTAAGTGAAGCTCCCAAAGAAAACCTGTGTGAGAACATGCACAACAGAAGGGCTTGAACTGGTTTTAAACCCAGGATCCTCTTCCTGTGAGACAAAAGTGCCAACCACTGATCTACCATGCTCTCTGGGAATCAGTGGGTCATGGTGGCTACATCCATTTTTGGAATAGTCCTTGGTCATTACATGTCCTTACAATATACACGCATAGTGTACATGAGTGTACATGGAATGGGCAAGCAAGGCATGCAGTGCTTATCCATGCAGTGCTTATCCAATGAAATCCAACCTGACCTAACAAAATGAAAGCAATGTCTCTTCTTAAAGCTCAAATAACATTCTGTCCCATAAAGCATGGGTCCACAACCCCTGGTATGCGGACCAGTACTGGTCCGTGGACCATTTTCTTCTTCTGAAACCAGCCACAGGGTCCTAAGCCTGGGTAAATGACGAGGGTTGCGTCAGGAAGGGCACCCGGCGTAAAAACTTTGCCAAATCAAATATGCGGATTCATAACCAGATGGTCCGCTGTGGCGACCTCTAACGGGAGCAGCTGAAAGAAGAAGAAGAAGAAGATTTTTTTCTTCTTCTGGATCTTATTGTGAAAAACGACTGTTTCCACCCTCGCCTCACAGCCCGCACTTCACTCTGGAACGTCGTTTCACACGTCAGCGACACAAGCTAACCCTTGAAATAAAATAAGCCAAAAATAAAATTCACTGAAGAGCTTTTTCGGGACAGAACGAGCAAACAATTATTAGCAACACGACGGGACTGGAAGTACACACTGTGCAGGTCACATACCTTCTCTATATAAAGTGTAATTGTTGCATTCAGATTACAGACTATGAACTGACAAAGGTGTTTGTTATTGGAGCAACCACGTGGAAAAATTTTCATGAAACTGATCCCTGGCACAAAAGAGGTTGGAGACCGCTGCCATAAAGGCTCTCCCCTTGCCTGTTTGCATCCATCCAATAAATTACTGTCAACTTGTTTCTGCAGCTGGCTATTGTCTCTGGAAGCAGGCTTGACTCTGCTTGAATTGGAGCCATTGAAATCCACAGTTTCTATCACTTTCATGGACATGTCCATGTCCCTTTAAGAAAAGCTGGAGCTAGGCAGGCTGAAAGGCTAGCAGTTTTTCCTGGCCGTTTGTGCATTGTGGATAAATCTGTGGGTTTTGACATGAGAATAATGGAGGTCTGCATGACAGTCAAGCAGCTCTCAGCTCTGCTTTCACTATATGACAAATTCAGGACTGATTATGATTATGCTATTGTACTATTTCTGACCTTAACCTGTTCAGTAACAATATGTGTGTCTTAACACAATCAGTGTGAGGAGGGGTTGTTAGAGCAGAAGCGATGAAATCCGAGGGAAAAAAAACGGCACAAAATGGTAAAGTGGCATGATGAATGGAATTAATGACAGAAAGAAAAGGTAAAAATTCCCCAAGCTGTCATCAAAGTTTAAATTTTTGAAACCCCGTAGTGGTGACGCACACTGTTTCCTGTTTATTCCCTTGGTGTCCTTGGCCTTTGATGTCTGTCTCCAAGGAGAGTGCCTGTGTGTGAATATACAGTGCATACATGTGTGTTGCTGTGTGGAGATCAGGAAAATTGGCTTGTAGCTCATCTTCACAGACGGTACCTGTCACAGTGAAGCCTGTTCATTAGCAGAAACACACTGAAAAAGATCCATAAATTAGCATTAGTCCTTTCACAGCTGTAACATAACAACCAACAACTTTTATTTGTTCCTTTTCACCCTCCTTCTTCCATCTAATACTCTTGTCTCTCATGTCTTGTTTGTTTCTCCTCCCCAAATTCCCTCCAGTTCTCCACTGTTCCTCTTCCATCCCTTCCTACGTCTTCCTCTTGTAATAGTATTAATTTTTGGACAAAAGCTTTAGACGTACTTTATCGTTATACAACTGCAGAGTTCAGAAGTTCAGCTTTTCAAAAAAATCTATAGGTTTCCCTGGGTTGTTTCAGCCAGTCTTGGCTTCATGCTGTTGTGTTTTGGTGTCGTGTGGAGTGAGAAGTCGACTGTGTTCTTTTCTCAGCCATGCTAATGATGCAGCCCACTGTGAAATGAAAAAAGAAGCTTTTTCAGTCTAACGGCTTTCTTGGTGGCCAATTGTGTTCAATTATACTGAATTGCAGGTTCTAAAAATGACCATATACTCTTTGATTTGTCACATTACAATTTCTTTTGACCAGACCTCAGTAATTAAGACAAGCACTATGACAGGGTCAGAGATACCCACATTAGAATCACTGCAGATTTTAATTGTGCTTGTTGCCTGGCTCTAGGAATAACTTTGGATCACCTTTCTTAGTCTTTCTGTCTACCACCTTTGTCCAGAGTTGCATGTCTCAACAAGTCTTAGATGGTCTTTTTTGAACTACTGTGTTGACATTTGTGTATTACTTTTTATTTTGATTATAACACGTACAATCTTGAAAAGGAAAGTAGATTCTCTTTCTGTTCTAAGACCTTACGTATAAGGAAAAACTAAATCTTTTGAAAAAAAAATCACCTGGTCCTTAGCAGGTACAAAAAATATTTAAATCTAACCCCAGGTGTACAGCAGCAGATAGCAAATCATTATTTATCATTTATTCAACAAAAATGATGCCACAGTGAAAAAAGTATGTGAAAAAGTAAGTACAGCCCATGATTCAACTGTGTCATCGACACTAAAGAGATCAGTGGTGACCTGATAGTTGATAAAATTAATAAAGCATTGTTTTCATTTCATCTATTTTTAAATTAGATGTCCAGTGAGTGTTTTGTTGTTTGTTTGTATTGTTTTCTTCCTGCCCCCGTGGTGGGAGTGTTGCTGATGTTAACTGGGGATGTCGTCAGGTGGTGGAAGGAACAATTTGAGGACTTTCTCAATCCCACTGGTATACTCTCCTTAGAGGAAGCAGAGTCCAAGGATGATGAGGATGAATTTCCCATCACTGGGGGTGAGGTCACCGAGTAGTTAAAAAACTCCCTGGTGGATGAGATTTGCCCTGAGTTCCTCTGCAACATTGTGTGGACATCTGGGACAATGCCCTTGGAGTAGCAGGCTGGGGCAGTGGTCACCCTTTTTAGAAAGGAGAGCTGGAGGGTGTGTTCCGACTTTAGAGGATCACACTCCTCAGCCTTCCTGGGAAGATCTTTGCCAAGATGCTGAAATGTAGAGTCTGTCCTTTAGCTAAACCTCTGATTCAGGAGGAACAATTTGGTTTACGACCTGGTCATGGGACACTGGACCAGCTCTTTATGCTTTAGAGGATACTCGAGGGTGCAAGGAAGTTTGTCCAGCCAGTCTACATGTGGTTTTATGGACTTGGAGAAGGGATTCGACAATGCACTTCAAGGTGTCCGTGAGGGTGCTTCAGGAGTATGGAGTATTGATGTTTGTTTTTGTACCGAGTCAATGTTGTTTCTGTCTGGAGATAATTTTGAGGGTGGACCCAGGGGGTGGAGGGTGTCAGATTAAGTGGTCTCAGGATGTTGTCTCTGTTTTTTGCAGATGATGCAGCCCTGTTGGCTTCATCAAATGACGACTTCCAGCTCACACTCGGGTGGTTTGCAGCCATATGTGAAGGGACAAGGATCACAATTAGCACCTTCAAGTCTGAGGCTATGATTCTGAGCTGTTAAGAGTGCACACTTGGGGTTGGGATTGAGTTGCTCCCCCAAGTTTAGGAGTTTAAGTATCTTGGGGTCTTGTTCACGAGTGTGAGAGTCTGTTGTGGTGAAGAGAGGGTTGAAGGTTAAAGCGAAGCTGTTGACTTACTGGTTGATCAACATTCCTATCCTCATGAGCTCTGGGTAGTGATCAAAAGAATTAAATCAAAGACAGAATTGGCCAAAATAAGCTCTCCCTTAGCGATAAGATGAGCTCATCCAGGAGGTGCTCAGAGTAAAGCTGCTACTGCTCCACATCAGGAAGAGCCAGATCATGTGGTTTGGGTATATATTAAGAACGCATCATGATTGATCCTAGGTGAGGTGTTACAGGCATGTCCAAATGGAACGAGGCCCTGAGGTATGCCCAGGACGAATTGGAAAGATTATATCTGCTGGCTGGCTTGTGAATACCTTGGTGTCACCCCAGAAGTACCAGACAAAGTGGCTGGGGAGAGGGGGGTCTGGGCATCTCTGCTTAGACTGTTGTGCCCATTACAACAGAAGAGAAATGGATGTTTATTGTTGTTTCTGCGAATCCTGTTTTGATTTGAACTCATTTATTTTTCAGTTTTTCTTTTTTAAAAAATGTCTCTTGAACCCTTAATAATAGTGCAGATTATTTAGTGTAGTGGTTTACACATTTGCCTCATAAACAAAATATATCTGGTTCAGTTCCTGGCAGGGATGCACATCCTTGCCACCATGGAGGGTTGTCAGGAAGGGCATCCAGTATTAAACCTGTGCCAAAATACTGATGCAGATTAATCTGCTGTGGTGACCCTTTGAGAAGATATAAGGGAGCAGCCAAAGGTGCACTTACAGCAACATAAAAATGTATTTATATTTTTTTTATAGTAGTGTTATTCATAAATGAAATTCTTTGTCATTATTGCTGTGACTCGTCAATAAATTGATTTGACAACGCGTGTCAAACAGCTTTTAACCTGCTGAATATGTTTCTGCCACGCTTCACTGAACACTTTACCACCATTTCTACTCATATAGTAGGGGGAAAATGTGTATGGTTTTCTCTCCCTGAGTCAGATTATCTGCAGTTTTGTACGAATCTCTCCTCGTAAATGCCCTCAGTTTTGGGGTTACTGTATGCTCTCTTTTTTCTCTCATAACTGGCATGTGACATTTTATTGCATGCATAAAAGATGCTGCTGGTCCCAGCTCAAACACCGATATCCATCAGAAAAGGTCAAAAATGTCCCAGATATTTCTGTGGGCCTATTTTAATGACAGTAAAATATGCATGTGTCCAGACGTCTGTCCTGATTTTTAACCGTGCATGTTCATTCAGCGACCGCTGTCTGCAAAACTTAAAACACTTGACAATTTTTAAATTGAGGTGAAGAGAAAACGATTCAGTTACAAATTTACCCAGTCTAATGTGGACTTGGTTTTCAGCACATTTTCACTGATATAAAGTTCAAGATGGCAATCATCAACTCTGACTATTGACAGAGTTTTTCCTTCTTTCATCCATCGAGCTGCCGGCAAACCTTTTAGGGGTTAGGCTGTATTTTAGCTACACACTAAACAAGCATAGTTTCAGACACTAGAAGGTGTTACCTTTCAAATTTAGTCATATGCTTTTGGCCTCAGAGTTTTTTCTGTTATAAGATTTCCCCCCGGTATATCAAATCCCATATAAAGGGGCAGATGTAAACATCACCCTAACCCTACCCTTTGCCCTAAACAGGTTACTCATGACTTGGTGGATTAGAGGTTAAAAACAAAGAAAGCCATTCTACAGTTAGCATAGAATCATATTCTTACTTACTTGTCAGTGGGGTTTAAAATGCCAGTGATGTGATGGCTTCTATTGTATAGCTTTCACTGTGGTAGCAATGAGGGTGCAGTGGCTAGCACTGCCGCCTCACACCAAGAAGGTTCCTTGTTCCAGCTGGCACCCATCTGTATATGGTTTGCATGTTCTCCTCCTGACTGCCGGTGTGAATATGAGCATGAATGGCTGTTTGTCGCTTTGTGATAGACTGGTGACCTGTCCAGTTTGTACTCTGTCTCTTGCCCTCTGAGAGCTGGGTTAGACTCCAGCTCCCCCCCTCCATCACACTAACATGTAGAAGAAATGGATGGGCAGATGGATGGATGTTTGCGTTCATGAATAAATGTGCTCTCTCCTGCAGTGTTTTGGAGACCGTGCAGAGAAACGAGCCTTGTTGTGTTGCTCTGACTGTGCTAATGATACATCATGCTGAGGAGGGAGAATTACATTCCAGCCTCTTCAACTGTATGCAAAAATTTGCAATACAGATGGCTGGAGTTAATGATAGCGGTATTCTGTTCTCTGTACTATGTCATCCTGCTAAGGCAATGCATTATGCTTTAATATTTAAGGACAAAAAGGAGATGGAGAGAAAGATTAAGCAGCAGTCTTTACAGCACTCACTTAGAGATGATTAAAATCCGATATTTAAAACTGGGGTTTGTATGGCACAGCTGTCTGTTGTAGTTCAGAGCTAATTTCACATCAAAACTCATCAGTTCAGTCAGGAGTTACCTTGAGACATTTTTGGTTGGAATTTCTCGGTGGTAACTGAACATTTCTTTTTAATTTCACTGTATACCTACGTACAGGTCATAAATAATGGTTACTGCCAAGCCTCAACCTCAGATTAATGGGAGGGTTGCATCAGTAAAAGGGCATCCCATGTAAACGCTGTCCCAAAAGCACATATCGACTGTGACTGGTGACTTCTTAGGAGAAAAACTAAGCAGACAAAAGAAAGGACTTTATGACGATCTTTAAAAAACTAAGTGCACACCTTGATTAAAAAGTTTGTAGAGCCACCTTTAGCAGCAGTGGGCTGAAATATTCATTCTCTGTAGTTTTTGTAAGTATCTCACATTGTTGTGGAGGAAGTTTGGCCCACTCTTTTTTGCAACGTCGCTTCAGTTCATTGAGGCTTGTGGCCATTTGTTTATTTATAGTCCCACCACAGCATTTCCATCAAGCTGAGGTCTGGGCTTTGACTGCGCCATTGAAACACCTTGATTCTTTTCTTTTTCAACCATTCCGTTGTGGATTTGTGCTGCTGCTTGGGATCACTGTCGTGCTACATGACCCACTCTCTGCCAAGCTTTAGCTGTTAGACAGATGGTTTCACATTTGACTCTAGAACGCTTTGGTATTCAGAGGAGTTCATGGTTGACTCAGTGACTGCAAGATGCCCAGTCCATATGGCTGCCAAAGAAGCCCAAATCATCACCGCTCCACCACCGTGCTTCACAGTTGGTGAGGTGTTTGCCAAACGTGGTGCTGTGCATTATGGCATGATGCACAGGCCATAATGCAGTCTTGTGGCTTGTTTACATGGAAACCTAAGCAGAGCTGCCATGTTCTTTTACAGAGGCCTTTTTCATGGCCTCTTTTCCAATGAAGCCATACTTGTTCAGTCTTTTCTAACTGTACTGTTGCGAACTTTAACATTTAACATGCTTACTGAGGCATGTAGAGCTTGAGATGTAGCTCTTTGTTTTTAATTTCTGAGCATTGTAAGGGCTGACCTTGGGGAAATGTGCTGGGACCTGAGAAGATTGGCAACTGTTTTAAATCTGTTTTTTCACCTTTGATTAATCTTTTTCACAGTAGAATGATAGACTTCAGATTGTTTGGAAATGACCTTACAACCCTTCCTAGATTGATGGGCAGCAACAATTGCTCCTCTAAGATCACTACTGATGGCTTTCCTCCTTGGCATTTTGTGAACACACACCTGAATGCTCCAGACCAGCAAACTGCCAGAACTTCTGCTTTTGTCGAGGTGCTCACGCTGGCTGATGATCATGAAGCACGTGCCTCTGATTTGCAACACCTGGCTGCTACTAAGCATCTTATTTCCTATGGAAGCAGTGAGGGCGTACTTCATGTTTTACACACCGTTTCTGCATTTTGGCGTAGTTGTTGTTGAATGAATAATGACACAGTGTAAAACATTGTGTATTGTTCATCTGAGGTTTTATTTACCCCATTATAAAGCT
>VUQH01086160.1:0-30538 GCA_015106775.1 Etroplus canarensis | reverse complement strand
AAGAGGAATGATAGTCAGGAAAAGCAAGACAGAGTACATGTGCATAAATGAGAGGGAGGCAGGTGGAATGGTGAAGTTGCAAGGAGTAGAGGTGGTGAAGGTGGATGAGTTTAAATACCTGGGACCAACCATCCAGAACAACGGACAGTGCACAAGAGAGGTGAAGAAGAGAGTGCAGGCAGGGTGGAGTAGGTGGAAATGAGTGTCAGGGGTGCTCTGTGACAGAAGGATAACAGCAAGCATGAAAGGGAAGGTTTACAAGACGGTAGTGAGGCCTGCTATGATATATGGTTTGGAATTGGTGGCACTGACGAAAAGACAGGAGCTGGAGCTGGAGGTGGCAGAGTTAAACATGTTTTTCGCTGGAAGTGACCAGGATGGACAGGATTAGAAATGAATACATCAGAGGGACAGTGCTAGTTGAGAAGTCAGAGAGGCAAGGATAAGATGGTTTGGAAATGTTCAGAGGAGGGATAATGGAAATATTGGACAAAGGGTTTGATTGATTGATTGATTGATTGATAAACTTTATTATCCCAAAGGAAATTCATTTTGCACGGCCAAGCAAATATATAAACAAATAAACATACATACAGTGGTAGAAAAAAGAGAGAAAGAACACACATACAGACTAATACCCCTTCACAAGGGTGTTGAAGATAGAGTTGCCCGGCAGGAGGAAAGTGGAAAACCACAGAGCAGGTTCTGAAAAGGTTGGATGTAGTGAAAGAGGACATACAGAGGGTTGGTGAGATGGAGGTAGGTGATCCACTGTGGTGACCCATATCAGGAGAAGTCAAAAGAAGAAGAAGATCCTTTGGAAATGCAGTTACATAATTGAGAAGAGAACCAGATTTGATGGAACTTCTGAATTCTGAATTCAGTATACTTACATGGGGAGAATACTGATTTGTTGTCTTTGTTATTTATTTGTTATATTTTTAAATTGATATCCTTTGGCATAATGATGTGCAGCTGAAGTTTTGTACACCTGCATGTTTGTGTGTGTTCATGTGAGCTTGCATGCTGGAGCGTGAGCTGTGCGTTAATATGTTGATACAGGCGGTTCCTGTGACACATTCCTGCACAGCTTGGCTCAGATCAGACCAACTGATAATTTTAGCTGCGCCTATGTTAGTCTGTCCCACTGTGTGTGGACAATGAAGAGAAGGTACCACTCAGTGTTTGTCATCCACTACATCATTCTTGCCAGAAGAAAACACATCATAAATGTGTGTGTGCTGTAACATGTTAGTCAGCAGACAGTTCTCCTGTTTTTCTGCCATACCATCATAGCAGCAATCCGGCCTTAACAGCAGACAGATTACAAGGTAAACCTTAAGATGACGGGGTTATTATAGTATAGTTTTGGAGAGGGGGGACAATCCATCATAATGCAGTCCTGATCTATAATACAGTGCACATTTGTAAATCATTTATAAAGCTTGAATTCAAAAAGGTGTTGATTCAGGACTGTGTTCATTCTGGGCCAACCTTGTCAAACTGAGCAGCACTGGGTTATTTTGGACACCAATCCTATGTCTCTGGATCATGTGCCGAGGTTGAAGGATGTGAATATTATTAAACCAATGACCTATCAACATGAAGAACAAATGACAGAATTTCTAATCCCCTTAAGTTAATGAATTTTCACCCTGTTAGGAATCCAATGTAATGCACAATTATGATTCGGTGAAGGCCTGCTTAGAATAAGAACCATGAGAAAATAAATGTTCATGCTTAAACAAGATATTCAGCTCCTTACAACAAGAGAGAAGGAAAAATTCAAAGTCTGTATCATGTAACATTAAAAACATGCTCTTCGTTTTGCAGTGATGCGCTTTCTGTATTGCAAAGAACATGTTATCAAAATGCCCACATCCTGGTACTTTTATTCATTTGATGTAAAACGTGCTTATATGACAGACTTCTGAACTGTAACATACATTGACAAGGAAAGGCTGATTAACCTACCTGAAACTAATATTGTGTGGTTCTATAATGCCATGTTTGAACTGTCTGTTTATGTTAATATATGTTTAGCTCAGGGCATCTCTTCCCTCAGTTATTTAAAGAAACAAATTATTTCAGGATCAGCTCCTCTACCCTGTGGCACATGCTCTTCTTTCACTGAAATAATTCTCTCTGCCAGGAAAGAGCGAGAGAGTTGGGCTGTGTAAAAAAAGAGGATGAAAAATCTGTGAATCATGCAATTTCTCTTTTAATGTGCTCTATCTAACTTCAAATAATTTGAATATGTGTTACAGTGTGGGGTATTTAATACTAATGCATGCACTGCTGTTTTACAGGTTTATAACTGGCTAATTCTGTTCTGATTTTCAGCATAAAATCCATTCAAGACTAATGAATGTCAGTGTCATAAGAGTTTGAGAACTAAAAGGAAAGAGGTTGCTTTTTTTCCCCAAATTTGGTCACGTATCAGGAGTATGAGTGTGTTCATACACTGGCTCTTAATCATACACTCTAAAAGATGTGAAGGAAGCTGTATCTCCCTATCTGAGCTGCTCATGTATATGCTTCTCAAGGCTCAGTGCAGTTGAACTGCTGTTCTGATGTCTTCCTTGATGTTTTTCATGTCAAGAATCTCTTGATGAAGTTTTGCTTGCAAGGGAGGGAGTATTTTGCAGCAGTCACTGAGACATATCATGTTTATGGTTTATTTCAGAGGTGTACTTTTTGAACACTAGTACTTAATAAAATTACAGTAAATGAAAAGCAAGGAGAAAAAGTGTTACCCCAGGGTACAGCTTTATCCTAATGACACCGATTTAAAGGCTGTAGCTACCAGTTATTCTACAGGTTTTGCAGAATAATTTTTGTTAACTTTGATGCCTTCAGAGTTAATAAAGTTTAAGTTTAAACACCCTAGTTGGCAACATAGAAATGCAGTAGGGAAGTGATATGCTAGTACAGAAGATAACCATGATATGTAAAGAATAAATACAGTATTAATGTCATGTTATTATTGCACATAATGATAATCATTAGAATAATATTTCAAACAGTGCACCTTCAGTTTCATTGCCACCCGGTGCAAAACAAACAAGATGACACAGTAACTATCTAACAGACTATTAACTACTACATTGTGTGGCTACTACTGCCATACAAAATCATACCAGAGGAAGACTAGGTTGACGCTCCACTTGAAAAAAGTTCTCACTTTGGGGTTCTTCTTTTCATAAACTGTTATAGAACTGTGTCTCAAACAACAACAGCAACAACATGTAAAAATGACAGAAAACTTTCAAGGGGAAATGTTATAATGCTGTTGGAACTTGGGTGTTGCCACAGCTACTTTGCAAAGCAGGAATGAAATTTGGGTTAAGTGGAACACTCACTACACAGTTTATGCACGCACACACCTTCTTTCCCTGAGGCCAGCTGTCATGTAAAGACAATTGGATAACTGCCACTGTGTTTTGAACGGAAGCGTCACTATTTTCTTTTCAACCCTCCATCAAGTGATTTACGTGTACAGTAAACCTGTGTTTATGGTGTGCTGTTAGTAACAATCATCTTTCTTACAGGGTGCATAGGTGCATTTAGTCTTAAATGTCTGCACAGCCTAAAATGTGTCTTTATGGTGAATTAATGATCCATATTTAGGTAGTCACTTACAGAGATACCAGACCCCTGCTGATAATTCTGTAATAAGACCTTATCAGTTGTTATGCCAGCATTATGAAGGTCTATATTCAAGCTCTCTGTTTTTTATTTTTAACTTTGCACATAAACACAATCACATACTGACAGACTTTAAACAACAAACTAAGCCCGAGGATATTGTGGCTATGCTGTGGAATGTTGATGTTACAGTTAGTGCATGTCAATGTGTGCACGAGAGCACACACAAATAGACTGCAGGTCTAAACTATTTGCATTACATATCATGGAATTATGGCAGAAGAGACAGCCTTATGTGAATGTTTGGCTCCTTCTCAGTGTTTGAGTGCTGGTCATCTGAGGATCCCTGTGCTTTTGCACAGTGTGTTTGCAATTCAGGGCACGTGCCTGGTGTGTGAAGGGGATGAGAACTGATAGTTCTATATATAGAAATACGTATATGTATGTGCAGGCTTAAGACTGGCCTGTGTAGGACAATGAATAGTTGCTGAGCATACAAAGGAGGATTACACAGGCTGGTCCATATACACTATCTGTGTATTTCATTATATCTGATGCATCTTTGTGAGATTTAAACCCACAGAGTGAGGTGTGTGTTATTGTATGTGACCTCTGTAATTTGAGCTGCTAAGGGGAAAGTAGGACTAAGAACTAAACAACCTATGTTTGTGTTTGTATGATGGTGTCCGGCCATGAGCTGTCAAACTCTAGCACCATTGTGGCAGTCCCCAAGATATCAGTATCATGCTTCATTTTACGGGAACTTTTCCTATTCAAAATGTGTGTCTGTGTATGTAAATGTACAATAAATAACCTACAGTATTCATGTGCTCCTTCATCTTGGGTCTGATTCATTTTTTTTATTCTTCTCCTATCTCTCCTCCACATCTTTCCAAATTTTCTCAACATAATGGTTATTAGGTTCCAGAGCTCAGCAGGCAGATGTAGAGGCGCTCCACCTACATGATGTAGAGCGCCTAACAAAAAACAAGATCAACCAAAAAAATAACAAAACATCAGGTGTGCAGCACTTGGGGTTGGCACATTGTTGGCATCAAGGAAGTACAGCAACACCCTTAACTTTTGTTACTCTCTCTTATATAACATTTCTTGTCACGTTATTTGTCACTATTTGTCAGTTCTGTAAGATGCAGAAAAAAAATAACACCAGAGGCCCTCAAAAAATCAAATACAACATGAAAGCAATGTGCTTCTTTGAAAATGAAATTCTATGTTCCCTCCCTGAAGTAGTTTTGGATTTTCTCTTTGGATTTCAAGGAAACATCACTTTCATTACTATCATTACTCTTATTATTCCTGCTCTTACTAACCCTGAGGCAAAACAGTTTCTTTTGGTTTTTGACATTACACAAATCACAGAGTTAACTGCCACTGTGAGTTCAGTCTAAAGCATTAGTGGTTAGATAACCATATTAAACATGTTTAGCTAGGATATTATTATTATTATTATTTAGGATAAAAAGGCAGAAAAAAGGCAGTTTCAGTTTTAAGGTCCTTAATTTAAATTTTTGCCTCTGTACACCACTGAAGTGGATTTTAAATCAGACATTCAAGAGGCTGCCAAAGTGCTGATTTTCAACTCTATTTCAAGGGATTTCACAAAATAATTGCATTAATTATTTTGTAATTACAGCGATTTTTATCCACAACCCTCCATTTTCAGAGGCTCAAAAGTAATGGAATAATTGACTGAGAAAAACAGTTTTATGGCCAGGTGTGGTCTGTTCATTCATTATTTCATGACAAAATAAGCAGATAAAATATCTGGAGTTGATTCCAAGTGTTAAACTTGTATTTGGTAGCTGTTCGTGGGAGCTCTCAATGTGAGGTCCAAAGAGATATTGATGCTAGTGAAGGATGTCATTAGGACAAAAAAAACTATCAGAAAGATAGCAAAAACTTTAGAAGTGAGCAAGTCAATAATTTGGAACATATTTAAAAAGAAAGATTGCACCTTCCAGCTCAGCAACAGCAGACTGGAAGACCACAGCGGATGAATTCCTTCCCTGCTTAAGAAAAAAACACTTCACAGCATCTAGGCAAATCTGAAATGCCTACTCTGTTAAGGACGTAGGCATGTCATTGTCAATGTCTACAACTGAGAGATGCCTTCCTGAATGTCAGTTTAGAAGGTGTACAAGATGCACATTCAAGAACATGAAGGCCAGATTAGATTTTGCCAGAAAATATCTTAACCCATAAGAACCCAGACCTATTTTTCCTTGGGGACTTCAGACTTCATAACTTAAGGTCAAGCATGAAGCTTTATAAGGAAGATTGTAGAACATGTAAAGTATTTGTTACACGAATGTCACCATGGCTTCTTATGGGTTAAAGACCTTGCCCAATTTTGGAAAAAAAATCTTTGGGCAGATGAAACCAAGATAAACTTGTACCAGAATCATGGGAAGAGAAAAGTATGGAGAAGGAAAAGAACAGCTTTTGATCTGAAGCGTACAACATTATCTGTCAAACATGGTGGAGTCAATATTATGGCATGGACATATATGGCTGCCAGTGGAATAGGATCACTAGTATTTACTAATGATGTGCCTGCTGGTAGTTTGATAAGAAGAGACTGGTGAAGAATCTGAACATAATTTATCAGGGTGCAGAGTTTGACTAGTAAACTGTTTGATAATTAGTCTCTGACACAGCATCATATCAGAGAGGAGTTCAACATTGTTAGGAATTATAACAGGACCCCCTGTTTGTGGAGGTGGAGGTGAAGCTAGTGGAGACTGGGATTAGGATCTGAATGACCAGGCTAAGGTGGAGATGGGGAAGAGGTGGATGCAAGGCAGAATGACAGAAGATTGCTAAGATTTAAAGCATATTGAACAGGGGTTGATTGGCTTGCAGAAGGTGGGCAAGAAAATGACTGAAAATGATTTGATTAGAATAATGATAACAGAACTCATTTTGGCTGTATGGGAAAGTGAAAGACATGTAAATAATAGTGTATCAGCCCAAACACCCAGGACTGCAGGCAGAGGAGTGAATACAGATCTTCCTTATTGAACTTACCCATAAGCTTCATAAATAGCAAGGTGAACTCTTAAGTGTACAGAGCTATGCTTTCTGCTCAGACTCAACCAAATGCTACAAAACTGATTAGAACGAACTTCACAGTGCAAATGGATAATGACCCAAAGCATACTGCAAAACTAACCCAAAAGTTTCTCAGTGGCTGACCTGATCTCCTTCCAATAAAGAATGTTTTTCAGTTACTGAAGACAAAACTGAAGGCAGAGTAACCCACGAATAAACAGCAAATGAAAGTAAAAGCCTGGCAGCGCATCTCAAGAGAGGAAACATACTGTAGCATTTGGTGATGTCCATGGGTTCTGGACTCCAGGCAGTCATTGACTGCAAAGGATTTTCATCCAACTATTAAAAACAATACTTACATTTAAACTGATGTTAGCTTGTCCCATTACTTTTGCACCTCTGAAAATGGGAACTATATACATATAATTCAAAAGTAATGGGACAATCTAACATGGCTATAATTCCTGGGCATGCAATACCTTTGTTAAACCCTTTGAATTAAAGCTGAAAATCTGCCCTACAGCAAGATCTTTATTGTTTGATTTTCAACTCCATTGTGTTGTTTTACAGAGAGCAAAATGTGTAATTGTCAAAAACTTATAGACCATAATCTAGGACTTTTCATGTATTAAAATTTGTAACATTGCTCTTGTCTCCTTCTGAACACTACTTTTAAATTACCTGCACTTGTTTCTGGGGACTCATTTTTACTACCAGTGGTGGTTCATTCACTTCCCATTTAATAACTGCAGAGGCCATATATTCTGATAGAACTGTCGTTTCAGCAGAAAACACCGCAGTAAACCAATAATGCATTCAAGTGCTCTCTGCAGGGATGACAGCAGTCTTTTTCAAACTGCTGCCCATGCTGGAGTGATGCATTCAGTGCGTTGGTCATGTCAGGCACCCTGTCTATGGAGCATAAAAATACAACATGCTCTTAAACTGTTCCATCCTTTGGCAACATGAGTGCTGATTTAGTTTCGATTCACGGCCACAAACATTCCCTTAAAATTAATAAAAGTGTGTATGATGCCACATAAAAACCTTTGAAACTCACCATTCCAGAGCATGAGTGAGTCCACAATAAATTCCCCTCAGACAGCTGCTCATATCTCATTCTCTCTTCATCCTCTTATCCCCTACTTCCTGTTACACCCACCGCCTCAATGTGGCCTGTGAGTTTAGGATGATAGAATTTTGGAAAGGTGTGTGTGGGTGTGGAGGAAGCAGAACGGGGGTGGAGTTAGAAGACTTAATCCTCCCAGATTAACCATAGATTGTTGTTTTTGTAAGAGAATTGTCACCTCTTGCTTCAGATTATACTCTGACCACATCACAAGGACAGGGCATTTAGGGGATTGAGTGCAAAATTATCCCGTGGCAAGAAATTTCATAATGATAATCCCCTTTTCAGTTTTAAGGGTCTTTCTTAATCCCTGCATATGTGTAATTTGATACTAGATGGAGAGGCATATGTCCCGCATTCTCATATAAAGTTTTTTTTTTGAAAGTGAGATCATGAATTATATAACTCTGTTTTATTTGGCTGCCCCAAATGTGTTTGCAAGTGTGCATGTGCGTGCTTGCCTGGCTTAGTAATGATGTAATGCTTCATAAGTATAACTCATGACTAGATGATACAAATCTTTAGATGATCTCTGATGTTTAGATGTTTCTGATCATTATTGGGGTTCAGTGTATTCAAGACACTTACTCATAACTGTGCCTAATCATTATGGTTTTCATTGTGCACAGTTTTTCACAAGTTTAATTATTATTCAGCAGATTAAGGACTTATTTGCAGTATGTTAAGATTTTTGCCTTGACATTTTTGTCTGTCCAGCTCTCACTGCCCCTGGCCAGCACAAATTGTTGCCCTATGACGTAATCCATCTTGCCTGCTAGTTTAAGTTTCCCAGCCAATCAGGGCACAGGGGTAGGAGGGAATTGAGTCTGCTCATGCTTGTAAACAGCACTGACAGTAGGAGGGACTTTCAATTTACAGTCCCACCCTCTGGTACCATCCCTGTTTCCGTGTGTGTTCACTGCATGGAAAAAGGAAAAGGAAGAGTGGTCAGCAGAAGTGAGACAGATTGTGAGAGTCAGGGCGTGTGCTGCTTCTTCAGTTCTACACTGACTTAACGCAGAGCTGCCATGAAATCTTCCACACAGAAGCACTCCCCTCCACCGACAGTAGGTAGTCTCTCTGTCGACTTTGTGTTTGTTTGTTTTTATGTTCATGAGTGTGTACATGTGTGACTTTACAGTATCAACTCACCTGTCAGCAGAGTAGAGTGTCAGAGTTGGTGTGTTTATACAGGCTGTCAGCACATATGTTCTGGTGTTGTACAGGTGCATCACAGTGAGAAGACAACTGAGAGAAGGATACTTTTACTGCTTTATTTCCATTCCCTCTTGCAGTGTCTGACTCTCTGTCCTTTTCCTCACTATGTTGCTGAACTTAGAAGAAAGCATTTAATTTCCTATCTTTCCTGTTAACACTTTTTCCACTTCATTTGCATGTGTATACTATAGGGAAAGTACACACATACTGTGAGGATCTTATTGTAGAGTAAAGTAACAGCAGAGGATTCAGTTGTGGATGAGACACAGAAAATGGCTACTTTTGTATTCTGGAGCCAACAGTAAATAGAAGCATTGTGTGTTAACTCCATTTTGCTTTTTATCCCACCCTGAACACATGCACTTTTTTACACACACACACAGATAATTAGTTCAGCATTTAAATACTTAAATATTGAAAGTTTGTGAAATTCCTTTGGCTGAGCGTCAACATTATTTCTCATTACTGTCTATAATGGCAGGAAAAATTATAGCACGTTTCCTTTTTATGGTATTGTTTGGCAGTGCTCTTAAAGAAGTGTCCTCTCATACATATTTTGATATTTCCTGCAGTCTTGAATAGGCTCAGCTTTATCTCAAGCTGCTGCAGCTAACTGCAGAGCCTAAATTCTAAATCAGCTTCCCTTCACTCACTTTAAAGCCTGTCAGTTAACTGGTCATGGTTACTTTAGAGCATCAAAACTAAGCATCGTGGCCTACTTAGGAGTTTAAGTGAGCACGAATGAAGATGGGCCAATGTCAAAACATGGTCTGTTGAATTCATTTAACTATGAACATGCACAAGTGTATCTAGTCACGTGCATGCATTCATGTTGGTGTGGCATGAAGTTTCCATCAACTTCATTAAAACAAGCTTGAAAACACAAATGCTTTGATTTAGGTAAACTTTAGGTTTTAAAAGAAATGTTAAATGAATTATATGTTTTTTAAAAATTTGCTGTCCCTCACAAACAGATCTTTTTAGTATGCTTCTGCTTTGATCATTACCACAGTGTTTAACAGAAAGTTCTTATTTGGCATTTGTTAGACTCCAGATTCTTCTTTATAGCGGTCCACAAAGGAAAATTTGTGTTGTTAAACCAGCAGTAGACGAATGGACACAAGCCACCTCACGCTCCTGCAGTCCCTAGGACCAGTGGTCTTATTATAGCTTCACTGTCACTGCGTCCTCATCTAGTCACTAGTACATATGTCTAAATTTAGACAGACGTCATTACTGAGGATATTAGTATCCGTGTGTTCTAGTACAGAAAAAAGAAAGAGAAGTGTGAGAACTTCACTGAAGAACTGAATACATCCTGTGGTTAATCTGTCTTTATTTCTACACTCAAGAGACGTTCCAGCTTCTTTTGATTAAAATCCGACAGAGACGACTGGATACTCTTGAAATGCCGGTTTGAGGCTCAGGATTTATGCAGAACAATGCATATTTAGATTTAGACGAAACATAAGCTACTTACCACTAATCATTTCCATCAGACGCCCTGAATGTCTTTAACCAGAGTAATAAATGTGACACATCGTTCTTGTAGTTGACAGCTTAAGATGTGACCTTTACCCTCCTAGAGTAGAGACTGTATGTCACTGGATCCGCTGCAAAGACTGGAAAGATACAACTTGGCTTTTACCAGCCCTGATCATATGTGTGTGAATGTGTGTGCACGACACGCGCTCATGCTCAGTGGGCAACAACTAACAATAGGACATCAGCAGAGATGGGACAGAGGATTGGGAGCTGTATTAGATCCAGCAGTGACAGATGTGCAGACAGGAGGGGAGTCTGGTGGGGGATGATGATTGTCAGTGTGTTTGTGTGTGTGTTTCTGTGCATTAATGTGTGTGTGCGCGCATTGTTTATAACCACTATATATCTTTTAGGCATGTTTACTTGAGGCATGTACTACTGTTCATTCATCTCTTCATTTATATAAGCATATGAATGCATGTCTGTGTCTGATATGAATAATACATGTGCTGACCTACTGAGAAAATGTGGGAGAACTAAATTGCTGGAGCCAACTAGCATCACTGAGATGAAAATGACACGAACAGGATTTAATAAACATGCTAAATTAAGCCATAGATAATTTAAGCAAAACTTTTTTCATATGTGATCTTGTTGCATATGTACATTATTGCACATGACGTGTTTTTTTTCATTTGCACCGTATGCTTTTCTCAGATAACTCCTAATTTCTTACTGACTGCACAGCAATGACAACATGCTTGAGTAGCATTTTTTTTTACAGCTGTAATTATTTTGCCATACTTGCTGGCCTTGCACTGATGAATATCAAAGTGGGCCATGTGGAGGCAGCAGGGGTTCATGTTGCTAGGCAGAATATCCAAACCTAGCATCTATATTTTTCTACTATGAGACCATATATAACATGAAACTCTTCAGTTCTGGATGCCCTTTCAACTGGTTCATTTCGGATGTCTTTTAAAATCTATACTTCACAATGAATCAATGCCTGCATGGAAAACGTGCAGCTGCAAGGTAATCTAAATGACAAATTGAGCCTATTTCAGCTTTGTTAATTTATTATGTCACAAATCAGGCTGCACAGCCATGACAGCAAGCAAGATGCACACACAACTGCCAATTAAAGAATCATTAATTTAAATTAAAGAAACTCCAATTAACAGGGGCATGTGTAGTCAGTGCTGTCAGCAGCGTGAGTGAGTGCATGAGCAAAGAGATAGTGAAAACAAACCAAGATCCAGTCAGGTGTCTTAGGGAGGAGATCCACTCTGCTACTGACCTCCAAGGTTCTGTTATAGCGCACTGGCACACTGGTTCTACAGTAGGTGTTGCTAGTGTTGCCGATTGTGAACAAATCACACTCCTTACCAATACCTGCAAAAAGGAGCTGCCACTTGAACAGGCAGACAGAAAGGCGGGGTAGAGAGAGTCAGTCACAATTAATAAAAGTAACTTTTTCATAAGGATGGAGCTACTTGGCACATTCTGTCATGTGTGTATGCAAAGTGTGTAGGCTTCAGAGGGAATATTCATGGGTGTAGTGAAGAAGGACATGCAGAAGGTTGGTGCGGCTGAAGAGAATGCAAGGGGTCAAATGGAGACAGATGCTCCACTGTGGCGACCCCAAACCAAAAGACGAAGATGAGTAGAAAGAAGGCTTGTTTTAAATGGATCGTTGTGGATTTGTAGTTTGGTTCCCCTGTTTAACATGAGAGCGCTTGGTTACAAATCTTTTTTTTTTTCTTAATCCTTCTTTATTGTTTTTTGTTTGTTTATTTTGATAACTAAGTGTTTATTCATGTACATTACCGAACTCGTTTTTCTACATCTGCTAAGAATAAACTGCATTCCTCTCTCAGTTCTCATTCAGATGACGTTTCTCAGGTATTAACCTAGAAATAACAGCATAACACTGTTTTTGTTCTGATCAAGGAATTAAACAGCTTTGTTTACTGTGGTTCCTGGTACTTTCTCTGGAAAGTTTTCTGAACATTAGCCTGCCTGAAAGAGAAAAAGGTGAAGATTTTTGTGGACAGATTTTATACATTGTACTTTCTTTTTCTTGTAGGTTAACAGCTGTCACTGCCCGTGGCTTTAAATGTCCTCTGCCATGGCCAAACGCGAAGCTGGAAGTACCAGCCCTGTGGTGCGTCAGATAGACAAGCAGTTTCTGGTCTGCAGCATCTGTTTGGATCACTATCGCAACCCTAAGGTCCTGCCCTGCCTGCACACCTTTTGTGAAAGGTAACTAACACTTGTGCTGTCTGCTTCAATGAGCAAAAGTCCTAATTACTTTTCCTTCAAGCTAAACTTACGCAAACCAATCTCTGCTTACACTGCCTGCTACATGTAGCTATTTCTGGCCATACAAAGAAGGTACAGCACCTTTTTACTATAACTGCTTCTTTGCTTGTGCTGCCTGTTTCTTACCCTGTTAACGTGGAATTCTTGTCATATTTACATGTCCCCTAATAGAGGAACCTCATCTATTGCAAATCCTTACACATAATTAAAAAGCTCAGAGTGCTTCTCCTCATTGACGCTGCTGGGATAAGTGCATTCCTCAGCATCGGGGACTGTCAAGGACTGAAGTCTGAGAAAAGGCTCATTGTTGAGAGACACAATTTCAGTGGCTCAATCTATGGTTTCTTGGAAAGGATGACACCCCCTCAGGCGATCAGAGCCGAGCCAAGCAGAGCAAGCTTTTTGAAACCTTGTTGTGGGTCAGGGTAGGAGGATGGAGAATGAAGAAAGGGCATGTTGTTAGGTACAGAAGAAAACCAGGATTATGTTTCAGGCTGGTTTACTCCTAAACCCATGATCTAACAAATATTTATGGAATAGATTTTAAAAGCCACACAGTATGAGATCATCTTTTTTTCTCTATGCAGTCTGAGCTGTATTTGCCCACCGGAGGGCAAGTTTAATCCCTGGTTTAACTGTGTGGCATGTGATGTGGAGTCCTGCTGAGGTGAACAGATTTTTGTCTAGGGCTATAGACAATATTTTCAGATAGATGTTTTAATGCTGGGGTGGGTTTTAGGGGTTGTAGTTTCAGGGGTGTTTTAAGGGTGTGGTGCAAACCCCTGCTGGGCCTACACTGTTCTGCAAGGTGTTGTATCTCTTCATTTTGCTCCCTAGCTCATCTTCCTTTAATTATCTGCCATTAAGCATGTAAACCTCCTCCAATATCCAAATAATTCCCCAGTGCTCTGCTATGCTATTGGTAATGATGCTAAAATGATTACATTTTACTACTCTAGGGGCATGTGGCTTCTTATGGGCTGTTTGTTTGACTATAAAAGCAATGTGAAGATATCACTGGATTTGTTGATTTAATTATTTTACTGTTTTTTGTTATTCTGTTTGGTAAAAACTGATAAATGACAAACAAGCAAAAAAGCAAAAAAATTGACTGACATATTAACCCATGCAAGCAGCTCCCTGCTTACTTAATGTTTGACCAAGCAAAAGCCATTCATCCACCTATCAAGCATGATTTTGACAGAATATTTGATAGAACAAATTGTTATTGAAGCTTTCAGTTTTTATCAGAAGCAGAAACAGAAATAAACTGTAGTCTACCAAGGCTTGGTTGCTACAAGCTTGTATGGTGTCATAAATTAAATATAATAGCGTTAGTATGCAGCCCAAGCAGCTGCCAGACATACTTTTGTAAAACAGCAGAGACTTACCTTAGCTCCTCAGCACTGACTAGGGGTTTTTACAGTATTAAATACCAAAAGTGATTACAGAAGCCAAAGAAAAAGAACTGCAAATCACCCAATGTACGGCAGCCCAGCTGCCATACATTAACTAAGGAGTGTGGTGCAATATATGTACTGCAGCTGAATTGTGCTGACTGGGTTTGGCATTGGTTTACCAGTGTCTAATGTTACTGGTACCTGCCAATGTGCCTATTAACCAAATCTGCACAGCATCCTCAGCATTTAGTGGCCAGTAATGATGTAATGAGTCATACCGTGAAGATATGGGAAAAAGTTGTTGAAGTAAGGTTAAGAAGAGAGGTGATGACCAGTGAGCATGAGTGTGGCTTCTTGTTGAGAAAGAGTACTACATATGCAATGGCCTTGTAGTACTCTGAGCTCTGAACCCCTTCTTGTTTGCAGTGGTGATGGACTTGTTGACAGATGAGGTCATGCAGGAGTCTCCGCGGACTATATTCTTTGCATATGACATTGGTATCTATAGTGAGAGTAGGGAGCAGATGGACGAGAGCCTGGAGAGGTGGAGGTATGCACTGGAAAGGAGAGGAATAAAAGTAAGTAGAAGCAGGACAAAATATGTGTGTGAATGATGGTCAAGCAGGTGAAATGATGAAGATGGAAGGAGTAGAGGTAAAACTAGTAGTAGTACTAGCAGTAGTAATAGTGAAGGTGGATCAGTTTAAATACCTGGGGTCAACCATCTGCAGCAATGGGCAGTGCATAAGAAAGGTGAAGAGAGTGGAAGCAGGGTAGAGTGGGTGGAGATAAGTGTCAGGGTTACTTTGTGACAAAAGGATGGCAACAAGAGTGAAAGGGAAGGTCTACAAGATGGTAGTGAGACCTGCTATGATGTATAGTTTGGAGATGATGATGCTAACAAAAAGACAAGAGGTGGAGCTGGAGGTGGTAGAATTGAAGATGCTGAGATTTTTACAGTTTGGAGACAAAGTAAGAGAAGCAAGGTTGAGGAAGGATTGCTGATATATTGTACAAAAGATGTTGAAGATGGAGCTGCCAGGCAGGAGGAAAAGACCACAGAGAAGATACATGGATGTAGTGAAGGAGGACATGAAGAGGGTTGGTGTGGGGGAAAGAGGATGCAAAGGATAGGGTGAGCTGGAGGCAGATAATCAGTTGTAGATAGATGTGTGACTATTACCAGTATGGGACTAGGCCAGAATCCAAACCTACTTTTGTGTACACTCATACAAACACATTGAAGCCAAAACATATGTGCTTCAGGTCTATTCATGATTGAACTATTTTGCCTCTCAGTGACTCTATTAGACAGATTAATTTGCCAGACACCCACTTATTTAAAGAGAAAGTGTGTATGTTTTCTCTTGGGGCTGTGGGTGCTATATATTGATTTAGATCCACATTATTCCCCTATTTATTGTGACAGGACCACTATTTAAGTACTGTCTCTCAATTACATGGCTGCTCTCTCTTTCTAATACTTTCCCCTCCTTCTCTTTCTGTTGTGTTGGTTATCTAAGTGCCTCTTTCTTTGTTGTCCTCTTCCCTCAGTTGTCTCCAGAACTACATTCCCCCAGAGTCTCTGACACTCTCATGTCCAGTGTGCCGGCAGACATCCATCCTGCCTGAAAAAGGAGTTTGTGCCCTACAGAACAACTTCTTTATCACTAATCTCATGGAGGTTTGGCTCTGTATCTTGTTCTTTTTTTGAAAAGTTCAAAAACGCAATACATTAGTCAGATAATTCTCGTGAACGTTACATATAACAAGAGAAAACATATCCCAATACACACTGAATATAAGAGAACAGCTGATCATCCTGTTCCTTTTAAGAGTGCTCATTCAAAATTTGTAATGTTTTGAATTAGGTCCTTCAACGAGACCCAGAGTGCTCACGGCCAGAGGCCTGCAGTGTCTTGGAGTCAGTCAGCGCTGCAGCTGCAGGGAAACCCCTCTGCTGCCCAAACCATGAAGGAAAGGTGAGAAGTCCTTATGTGTCTTACTAGCTAAGTTGTCACCTTACCAAAATATCTAGCTCTTTCATTTCAAGCAATAATTTGTGTAAAAGAGTGCATATGAAATTAATTTGTATTTCTGCAATTCTCGGCGAGACAATGACTCAGTTTGTCTCCCTCTACAGTTGATGGAGTTCTACTGCGAGTCATGTGAAACAGCCATGTGTTTGGACTGCACAGAGGGCGAGCACAGGGAGCATGTGACTGTTCCTCTGCGGGATGTTGTGGAACAGCACAAGGCTGCGCTGAAGACACAGCTGGATGCCATACACAGCAGGTTGGGTCTTGATACCTTGAGAAAGCTTTAAGCAGCTTAAATGTTTGACCCACATCTTAGGTGATCTATGCTATGCTGTGCCGAGTATGTCAGACATTTTCAGTGAGCCTAAGTGCTTTGTAAAAAAAATTCACATGCTTTCTCCCTGCAGGCTACCTCAGTTGACAGTAGCCATTGAGGTGGTGAGTGAGATTTCTAGACAGCTGAATGAAAGGAAAAATGAAGCAGTAGCAGAAATTACCAGTACATTTGAAGAGCTGGAACGGGCGCTGCATCAGCGCAAGACAGCTCTCATCACAGACCTGGAGAACATCTGCAGCACTAAGCAGAAGGTTAGTTGATGACATATTCACAAACATACACTCATTCTTATGCATATGGAGCTGTTGGTTTGCCCCAGAGAATGCAGTTTTTGCTTTGTACAGTTACTGTAAAACTCACAAACACACACATAAGGCCTGGATATCTTTCACATAGCTTCCAAAATACTTGACCCAGCTAACTTAATAAACATCTTTTGTTTTTTTCACTTTTATTGCTTTCTTGACATTTCACTTCCAATTCCACTCTTTTTATCTACAGTCACATGGAAAAGAAAGTTTCATAGACTATGTAGTCCTGTGAAAAATTGATTACAACTTTACTGCTTCAATAGGTATTATGAAGGTAAGTAGCAGCCAGGTGCTGCTACTCCAATGCACCTGATGAACTGATCATCAGCCAGTGTGAACACCTCTATAAAAGTAGAAGTTTTATCAGTTTGTTGGTCTGGAGCATTCGGGTGCATGTTAACACAATGCCACAGTCTTCTCCAGGAGTCAGCATCCCATCAAATTCACTAAACAGTCAGACCTTGCAATGCTCAGAGAAAGTACAAAAAATCCAATAGCAACATCTCAAACTCTAGAGGCCTCAGTTAGCATGTTAAATGTTAAAATTCAGGTCATTATAATTAGAAAAAGATGAAACAAGTATGGCTTGTTTGGAAGATTTGTCGGGAGAAAAGGCCTTCCCTTTAAAAGAACATTGAAGCACGGCTTAGATTTGCAAAGTTAACATCTAAACAAACCACAAAATTTCTGGAACAATTTCCTTTGGACAGACCAGAGTGAAGATATCTGGCCATAACACGTAGTGCTATGTTTGGCAAAAATGAAACGCATATCAGCACAAACACCTCATACCAACTGTCAAGCAGAGTGAAGGATGGTTCATGATTTGGGCTTGTTTTGCAGTCACAAAACCTGGGCACCTTGCAGTCATTGAGTCAGCCATGAACTTCTCTATATACCAAAGTATTCTAAAGTCAAATGTGAGTAATGTCCAACAGCTAAAGTTTGGCTGAAATGGTGTAATAGTACATCAGCAAATCTATGACAGAATGGCTGAAAAAGAAAAGAATCACAGTGTTGCAATAGCCCAGTGAAAGTCCAAACCTCAACCCAACTGAAATGCTGTGGTGGGACCTTAAAACAGCTGTACACAAACAAATACCCACAACCCTTAATGAGGTGAGTCAATGTTATAAAGAAGAGTGGGGCACAATTCCTCCACAATGATGTGAGAGACTGATAAAGTCAAACAGAAAATGATTACCTCAGTTATTGCTGCTAAAGTTGGTTCTACAGTACAAGCTAATGAATCAGGGTGTGTACTTAGTTTTTCGCAGGATTCCGCAGTCATGTGAAAACTTTCTTTTTCACATGACTGTATATTAGCTGCTTTTTTCCATCTCACATACTGCTTTAACCTGTTCTGCTGACACTCTTTCCCCTTTCCCCTTTTTCCTTCCCTTCCTGGAGCACAGGTCCTGCAGGCCCAGCTTTCAGCTCTTCTCCAGGGGAAGGAACACATTCAGAGCAGTTGCAGCTTTACGGAACAGGCTCTCAGCCATGGTAGTGCTACTGAGGTGGGCTGGCAAATTGTTCTGGACTAGCAAACTGTTAGAGAGGTTGATGAGAACCAACTCTCAAATCTCATGTAGAAATGTAGCAGAATGTATGTTTTTCAATAACTGAATATTTTTATATTGAAGGAAAGAAATGGGAATAAAAGGACTGAATAAAATTCTGTGTTTATCTCCTGTAAGAATAGGTGCTGCTGGTTCAGAAGCAAATGAGTGAGCGGGTAACAGCGCTGGCCAGACACGATTTCCCAGAGAAACCACATCAGAATGCACACCTGGACTGTCAGGTAATGACTGCTGTCTGTTTGATCTATGTTTTTATTGTGGTAGTCTGACTGATATTCCCAAATCATGCAATTTTAACCAGTGATTTCATCAACATGTCTGATCTGTAGATTGAATATTTCCAGGGGCAGGGTGTCACATTTTTTGTTTGTTTTTTGGCTTTCTTTTTTAATTGTTTTTGCTTGTTGTCAGAAATTATTCCAAATTTATGATGTGTTTTTTTTTTACCAAATGTGGGGATTTGATATTCTTATCTATCTAAACTGATCGCTGTACAATGTGTTCATAAGAAAGGTGCATAACAAAGCAAATGTATAAACACAGCCTTAATGTACCATTAGCTTGTTAGTTACTAACTGCAGACACAGATCATCATGAGAATTTTTGCTGTATTTCTGGAATCATAATGACTTGTCCTATATTCATACCCCCTTTGACTTTTGTTCTTTACCGACCCTATTCTGATAAAAAAAAATATCTGGATCAAGATAGTGTTTAACTTTTACGATCTGTTCATGCGCCCCAAACACCACAACAAACAAGCCATGAAAATTTAACTTTAGAACTTAGTAAGAGATTCTACTGTGGAAAATGTACTATATTTTATGCACTGTGTGTTCAAGGTGGAGACTGAAGGCCTGCGGCGCTCCATCCAGAACCTGGGTGTTCTCATCACCACAGCAGCTGTGGCTCACACCTCTGTTGCCACAGGAGAGGGCCTCCGCCATGCAGCAACTGGGCAGCACCACACCATTACTGTGACAACAAAAGACAAAGTACCGTCTCTAAATTATCTTGCATGACTAGCATTTTATGACTGTGCTATATGTATAAATCAAACCATTTTGCCCTAATGTTTTGACTAACATGTTCACTTGCTTTAGTCACTTGTGGATATTTCAGTTTAGCTTTTCATTAACAGTCACAGTATTTATGAGAGGCTTTTTTGCAAGAAATGTGAGTTATTTCTTGGTGGTCAATCTGGTCACCAAGGCAATTTGTGGAGATTATGTTTATCAAAAGCAATCTATTATGAGCTTGACATGCATGGATGGAAAGTGCTTCTTTAGTGGCTGCCATGTGCATATTGCTTGAAAATGTGCTTTTGTAGTTCTGAAAGTGATTCACTGAACCCTATCTGCAGGATGGGGAGCTGGTGCGGACAGGAAATGCTGTTTTAAAAGCAGAGATAACGTCCGCTGATGGGAACCGGGCTGCAGAGACGGAGATAACGGACAATAAGAATGGAACATATGAGGTGGGCTACACGTTACGCTCTGAGGGAGAATACTCGTTTGCTTTGTTGCTGTACGGACAGCCGATACGTGGCAGCCCTTTCCGCTTGCGGGCAGTTAAGCCGTCGGATGTTCCACAATCACCAGATGATGTGAAGAGGAGGGTGAAGTCCCCCAGTGGGACAGGGGGCCACATACGGCAGAAGGCAGTGCGACGACCTTCCAGTATGTACAGCACGACCAAGAAAAAGGAAAACCCCATTGAAGATGAGCTCATCTACAGAGTGGGTAAGACAGATTTAAACTTATGTTAAAGTAGGGAAAGCAAAAAATGCCCACTGCAAATTACATTATCTCAATTATAAATAAAGAACACTTAATCTTTACACTGTATTACTTTCTAAACCTTAGTTTCCAGTTCATGCCAGCAGACTATACAATAAAGTTTTCAGCTGCCTGAATGTTTTGTAGATTTTGTGAAAACTTTGGTTTTGGCTTGCATTAAAAACTGCCAGCACTGTTTTGTTTTGTTTTTTTTTAATCTTGTCAGACTGTCATTGCCATACAGAAGTGTTCAAATTCCCCATATACATAAAGGTGTAACATTCTCACTGTAATGGATTCCTTAACTCAAGCAAGTTTTTGTCATTTATTTTTTGAACTCTACTGACATAAATCAAAACCTCCAAAAGCCTGAAAATGAGCAAATCAGCCTACAAAATTTATGTTATGCTTTGTGAAATCAAAATTAGTGCACAATATGAGCATTTTTAGCTGCAAAAGGAAAATACATTATATACACTGAGACTAATGTGAACATTTCAAATGGCACATTCACTGAGTGTGCAACTGTTTTTCTGTCAGGTTCCCGGGGTAGAGAGAAAGGAGAGTTCACCAATCTGCAAGGGATCTCAGCCTCTAGTAACGGCAGAGTGGTGGTGGCTGACAGCAACAACCAGTGCATACAGGTGAGACAGAGCAGAAAATGCTTATAAGCACAACCATTGTGGTCATACAGAAGTGGGTTATATGTGGTACTGTGATGAGGGTACGTTACACCCTAAACACTTTGCTTTAATGGAACCGATTGCAGGTATTTTCCAATGACGGCCAGTTCAAAATGCGTTTTGGGGTCAGAGGTCGGTCTCCAGGGCAGCTGCAAAGACCAACAGGTGTCACTGTGGACATGAATGGTGACATTGTGGTGGCTGACTATGACAATCGGTGGGTCAGCATCTTCTCTGCTGATGGCAAGTTTAAGGTAACATCTCAGAAACTGTGTTGGCTGAACAGCACTAAATGTCTAATTTAAGGGCTAGTCACGGAGGTTTTCATTATAATTTGCATCACAGCTTGAACATTTGCCTTTAACTTAAAAAAAATAGCATTAACAAGAAGAATCTTTAATTGTTCCACATAACTGGTCTGCTGTTAAAATCTTTTTTGTCTTTCTGCATCACAGAATAAGATCGGTGCAGGCCGGCTCATGGGTCCCAAGGGTGTGGCTGTGGATAAGAACGGACACATTATAACTGTGGACAACAAGGCTTGCTGTGTCTTCATCTTTCAGTCCAATGGGAAACTTGTGACTAAGTTTGGAGGGAGGGGGACTTCTGACAGACAGTTTGCAGGTGAGAACAAGGCAGGTTCTTTTAACAACAGACCTTTCTTACACTGACAGGAAGGATACAAACAAAGTCCTCATATTTGATTACATATCCTGCCAGCAGCACAGCAGTGTCAACCAGGGTTTAAAGTAAACCTGTCATGAAATTTTGCATATTTGGCAACACAGATTAACAAGTGGTTAACACTGTTTCAAAGAAAAATAAAACACTCCTGCTATTTAGGATAATATTTGAATAAATTTTTAAACAATATTTATATCCAGAAGTATTCGGATAGGGATGCAGCCTTTGTGATTTAGTAGTTGTAGTTGTGATTTAAGTGCACTTTCTTACTTGAAAGGGTTTAACAAAAGCATTAAGTGTTTAGGAATTACAATCATTTTATATATAGTTCCCCATTTTCAGAGGTTCAAAAGTATTTGGACAAATTGACATAATTGTCTTTAATGATTGTAGAAGACATTAACATCACCAAATGCTGTTTCTCCTTCCTTAGAGAAGCTCTGCAAGGCCTTTACTACAGCTGCCTTCAGTTCCTACTTGTTTGTAGGTCTCTCTGGCTTCAGATTTGTCGTCAGTAACTGAAAAGCTGCTCCGCTGGGTTGAGATCAGGTGGCTGACTTGAATTTCTTTGTCTTGAGAAGCCCCTGGATTGCATTTGCAGTGTGTTTTGGGTCATCATCGATTTGCACTATGAAGCACCATCTTATCAGTTTGCAGCATTTGGTCGAATCTGAGAAGAAAAGTATACCCCTGTAGACTTCAGAATTCATTCTGCTGCTTCTACTGTATCATCAGTCACTAATAATCCAAAAATTGTGTCTTTGTCCAAATACTTATGGCCCTGCAGTTTATAATGTCAGCTTTGAGCAGGAAACAGCGTGAGGAATATTGAAGACAGATAGATACTGGCTATATGCCTGTATTCGTGCTGTATTACTGCATTGCACTGCAGTATAGTATACTTACTAGCTCTGCAGCAACCCCCCCACCGGCTCTCTCCACATGCTGCACCTGTGCTGACCACCCTGCGCTTTTTCTTCACTGGATGTCTTTATCTCTGACTACCTATATTTTTTCTTTCTGTTCTTCCTTCTGTTTTCCAATTCAGAAAAACTTGGCCCAAACATAAATAAATCTGGCTCAGTTTTCAGTAAGTACTAAGTGTGGCCTTGCTGCAACCTTAATCCCACAGTGCCCTCTGTCTAACCCAAATCCGTGATCATGTGTCTGACCTCCTGAGACCTCTGATTGTTTAAAAAAACAAAACAAAAAACGAACTGCTGGAATAAGCTGTGCCTGTGCAAGAATGATCAGAGATGTGATTACATGCCATTGTAATAATTGTATGAATCCTAATTATTATTTAATAAAAGTTTGTGTGTGTATTGTGTTTTTGGTGAAAAATAGCCATGAAAAGATCAGTGTGAATGAATTTTATTGCTCCCTCTTTAGTGTTACTGACAATCCCTGTTTGTTTAAAGATAATCCATTTTGGGCTATACGGAGCTTAGTGATTGGTTAGTTGTCCACTCAACCTTAAAAAAGCTACCCACAATGCATTTTGTGAACCATCAGTGTAACAACTTATGACTAAGAAAATATAAATACTGTGTGATTGGACAGTGTGTGCATGATATAATAATTTAGGCCTTGAGCCTCTCCATATAGTTTAATGTTCAGTGATGATTTGAAATTATAACAAATGCATGTAAAGAAGGCCAACAAACTACTCACGTCCAATCAGAAGAAGTATATATTCTGTAACTGCAGCTGTAGATACACACTAGTTGAAAATTTCATTTGAACAACCTAACAGTGAAGGGAACTGTGGAAACGACAGAAATCAGTCTCTGTTGTAACTATAGTACCTTCCACAATAACCTGCATCTGTCTCTCCATCCAGGTCCACACTTTGTTGCAGTGAACAACAAGAATGAAATTATCGTGACTGATTTTCACAATCACTCCGTGAAGGTAAGAAAAAAGAGGTATTATCTTTGAAGTTGCAAACTTGCACCAATTTTGCTTTACAGGGAGAACGTTTGCACATGGAGATGCTAACAAAACCTTTCTGATTTCCTGTCCCAGGTGTACAGCGCAGATGGGGAGTTCTTGTTCAAATTTGGCTCTCATGGTGAAGGCAATGGCCAGTTTAATGCTCCCACTGGTGTGGCTGTGGATGCCAATGGAAATATCATTGTGGCTGACTGGGGCAACAGCAGAATACAGGTGAAGCAGTTAAAATCTCACATTTCAGATTTAAAATTTTATTCGCATGCTGAACTTTAGTTGCAGACTTTTAGAACTAAATAAACTGAAACTTGCAGATGTAATTTTAATGCTAGGGCTATAATCTGCTGTAACATGAATTCTGAAAATGCTTAACTTTTTTGTGCATCAGGTGTTTGACAGTACAGGGTCCTTCTTATCCTACATTAACACCTCGGCAGACCCGCTGTACGGCCCCCAGGGTCTCGCGCTCACCTCAGATGGACACGTGGCTGTTGCAGACTCTGGCAATCACTGCTTCAAAGTTTACAGATATCTGCAGTAGGCTGAGGGAAGACATCACTGCCATCACCAACTCTTGCTTAAAAACATTGTCTCATATTGCTTGTAGACAGAGTTGCAACATGCCTGCACACTTCTCACAAATTAATTTCCTGTTCATTTTGTTTGTAAATACTTTTAGGGTTTAATATCTAGAGTTTAAGAACAATAAATTACATTATAATTTTTTTATTTATAATGTTTTTAAAGACAAAATTAGGTAGATATCACAAAAATCACTGAAAAACTAGAAACCATTGAGTGAGGAAGCACCAGTGAGTTCTTGGACCACTCCCATCTTAAAAATAAAATATACTATGTTTATAAACCAGGTAAAAATATCTTATAGGGGAAATTAGAAATACATCATGTCTAAAAAGTAAGTGGGATAGGGGCACGAAGTGCCCCTGTGAACTCAACTACACACTTGTAAAGTTAGATTACTATCTTGTGCAGTTGGGTTGAATAAATTGTTATGCTTCTCTCTAGCTCATATTTTCATTCTTGAACTCTAGTACAGCAGTTTTACATGATTCACAGTTCAATATAATTCATATTTACTCTCAGTTCATCCTCTGAAACTGGCCATTTTAGCCCCTTGCAAACAGAAGGTTTGAGTAGCAAGTGGGCAGGGCTACTGTCCTCACAGTCAGAGCTGTGTCTGAGCAGACTATATCAAGGATATCCCACTCTTTGACAAAGTGCAAAAAAAAACATATTGGAAACCAAGCTGTTAGAAGCCTGAGCTTTTGACTTGTAGATAGGGATTATTTGCACCAACACTGACCTCATTATTTGAACCTTTGGCCATGTTTATTATAAGCGTGCGTGTGTGCGCGTGTCAGAAATGTGGGAACTAACCAACTATCCAGAAGAAAAATGAACAGGAAATTAACCCCTGGCACAGCCTTCACCGTCATTTTTTGGGGCAATGCAGATGAGCAACACAGTAACCAGCAAAGATGTTATTGAAGTAAAAATGCTCAGGCCAGAACACTGTTGCACTTCAGTGTGCCTCAAAAAAATTACCCTGTTTTCACTGCCTTACAATATTCATCAGTAAACTCTGCACAACCTTCAGGAATGTGTTGTTTAAAAAATGTTTATCATTCTCATTCTGCACCTTATTAGTCTGACAAAATCACAGCACATGGATAGAGTTTTTTTCTGTTCAGCTATGAGATGAGTTTACCTATATGCAAGTTGTTTTGTTTTGCTATCCAAAGATGAGCATCAAGAAAGCACAGTAGTTAAAAACCTACAATATCTGAACCAGCTCCCCTTTGACAGAAGGTCTGAACCCTCCCGGCAAAACAAGATAAACTTCTGATCCCACTGGTCCTTGCACTTTTGTATATTCATACCTACAATTCAGTGTAGTTGTGCATATTTAGGTGTATGTATGTAAATAAATATATGGATTTAGTGTCCATGTTATTTCACTATATAGCCTACCTATTCCAGCACTTAAATGGAATTAAGGTCATGCCAAGTAGTAGTCAACAAAATGAACAAAACATCACTGGAACAAAGCTGTATACATTATTTGATGTATCTTATTTTTTTCCAAAGGATTTTAGTTATTTAAAAATTTATTTTCTACTTAATTTGTTTCACAAATTATTTTTCTAATTGGTGAATTTGAATCTTCTCCAAACCTTTGCCAAACATCATTATACCATTGTAACTTGTAGCACTGAAGGCCCGTTTCTCTTTGGACTCCCAGCGAGCTCACATTCAGTTAAACAGTGACTTTTCCTTCTGCCAAAATGTATTGTTGTAAGTTGTTGTTGAACATTGCACAAAATACAAATATAAGAGTTATATAGTTTGCAAGAGTAATATATGCCTCTATGTATGGTTCATTTTAACAAAATCAGAAAGTGTACTGTATATTACAATTATATTCTTGTTGTAGCTGACAAGCACCTTTATCGTGGAGTTCAGGATTTGTATTCATTTGCTCTGTAGTTCAGTGTTTAGAATTTTTTTTTTTTTTTTGTGGTTTCTACAGGAACACAACACCAGCTGTTATGCAGTGACACAAAAAATGTGTTTCATATGTGTTTTATAAATACTGTCTGTCACTTAATCTCTTATTCATTCTGCATTTCCTACTTTTTGGAAAACTGACAGATTAAGATGACCTTCCTACTCCATTAATTGGACCCCTCTTTTATTTCTGTCATTGCCTTTAACTGTCACTGACATTTGTTTGAAATAACTGAAGCACATGCAGTATAAATAAAACTCCATCAACCATTGTGTGTACAACTGTATACTACTAGAGCCCACACAAGAAGTAATCCGTACATTTATGCAAAAATGGAGAAGGTATGATTGTAAATTAAAGAATGACTAAACTGCTGTACAAATTGCTTGCTTTGTACAACTACACTTTAGTTATATAACATATTAAAGAGTCTTGAATAGACATTCTAATTTTTACAGTGAATATTAGATTGTATTTTTTGTTTCTTGGCAGGTTAGAAATCAGTGTTCCCATTTTACTTCTTACCAAGTCAGAATTCTGCCAACTTCACTGCCATCTAACGAAAAGATAAGTCAGACCTCCTCCTTCTTTCAGCTGGTCCAGTTTGGGGTCGGCACAGCAGATCATCTGCCTCCATCTCATCCTATCCCATGCATCCTCTTCCCTCACACCAACCCTCTGCATGTCCTCCTTAACTAAATCCATGAACCTTCTCTGTGGTCTGCCCCTTTTCCTCCTGCCTGGCAACTCCATCTTCAACATTCTTTGTACAATATATCCACTCTCCCTCCTCCACACATGCCCAAGCCATCTCAACCTTGCCTCTCTGACTTTGTCTCCAAACTTCTCAACGTGAGCTGTCCCTCTGATGTACTCATTCCTAATCCTGTCCATCCTGGTCACTCCCAGTGAAAATCTCAACATCTTCAATTCTGCCACCGCCAGCTCTGCTTCCTGTCTTTTCATTAGTGCCACCGTCTCCAAACCAGGCCTCACTACCGTCTTATAAACCTTCCTTTTCACCCTTTCTGCCATCTTTTTTTTTTTAATTTTATTTTTTTGTCCTGTCTGGCAGCTTTAGCAAGCAGAAAAATAATCTAAATGCTCTGTTGTGACAACCACATTTGATTTGCCAAAATGAGCTCAATAAAAGCTATAAGCTCGTCTTGATACTTTTTAAAATTTATTTATTTTTTTTATTGCTTGAATTATTATACAGTAGATAAATGCCAGAGCTGACAGGTAGGGGAAAGAAAAGAGAGCACATCAGAACACCAACCGCTGCATCTGTAACAAAGCATAGTTAATAAGCAAACAGCAACTGAAAAAAAAAAGAGACATGATACACAAACATACCATCTGTGTTATAAGTGTGTGTGTTTGTCACAAAATGTACTTAATACTGAGGGTGATACGCTGCTCCTGTGCTACCTCGGAGCAAAAGACAGACAGACAGGTCCAGCAAACCTGGGCCATACGCAGCCCCCGAGGAAATCAGGGACCCAGGGCCACATGTCCTGTCCCCACTTTATTTGCTGTATTCTTCTGTCATAAAGCACTCTTGACACTCGTCTCCACCCACTCCACCTTGCCTGCATTCTCTTCTTCACCTCTCTTATGCTCTGTCCATTGCTTTGGATGGTTGATCCCAGGTATTTAAACTCATCCACCTTCACTTCCTCTACTCCTTCAATCTTCATCATTCTACCTGCCTCCCTCTCATTTATGCACATGTACTCTGTCTTGCTTCTACTGACTTTCATTCTTCTCTCCAGTGCATACCTCTTCCCTACTCTCACTAAATAGCACAATGTCTTCTGCCAACATCATAGTCCATGGAGACTCCTGCCTCACCTCATCCGTCAACCTGTCTATCACCATTGAAAACAAGAAGGGGGTCAGAGCTGATCCCTGATGCAATGCTACTAACAGCACTGGAGGTGGTCATTGTTAACCCAGGCTGATCCAGTCCTGGAAGTTATATGAATCTGCATATTTGATTTGGCAACGATTTTACGCCAGATGCAACTCTCTCTGTTTACCTGAGCTTGGGACTGGTGCTAGGAGTACACTGGCTTGTGGGCCCCTGTGGCTTGGTTATAAAAGTCAGACTATGATGAGCATTTTTGGTCAAATGCCCCCTTGCTTTAGTAGTATTTAATTTTCAAATAAGTTAAAACCTGAAAAAGTAACAAGCTTTACAAACTATTGTTGACCTTGTGTTTGAAGTATTACAAATCCCATTAACAGAAAAGTTGGGATATTTTCTAAAATGTAATAAAATCTAAACTGTTGATTCGTGTCATATTTAACTGAAGTTGATGACTGCAACACACTTAAAAGTTGGGACAATTTAAAAAAATATTAAAAGGTGCAAAAAATATTCAGGTAACTTCCATCTGCATAACTCCACAATAAGCAGGCTAACTGGGGGCAGTTGCGGTATCATGATTGGGTATAAAAGTAGCCTTTAAGGGCACAGTCTTTGCAAGCAAGGATGGTTTGTGGCTTTGTGCCAGAACTCATGAGAATTGTTATTTCAAATGGAAAAAAAACCCCCAAACCATTCAACAAGACTGCAGACGATTTAGGTCTTTTCAACATCTACAGTACATGTACCTTCAGTTGCTCCCTTGTATTTTCCTCAAGGGGTCACCACAGTGGATTAATCCGCATTGTTAATTTGGCAGAAGTTTTACACCAGATGCCCTTCTTGACACAACCCTCCATGGTGAACGGGGCTTGTGTCCCCACCTGGAATCAAACCAGAGACCTTTAAATTGTAAGGCAAATGTTTATGCACTGTAGTGTAGTGGTTTAACGTTTGGAAAAGATTGAGAGAATTCTAAGAGATCAAGAGCGCTGTTGAAAACCACTGATGAATGCACACGATCCCTCAGGTGACACTGCATAAAACTGCTATGCTAGTGTAACAAGCATGGCCACCTGGACTCAGTACAGTACTTCAAAAAACCATCACCTCTAAATGGTCCATGACTGGATCCAGAATTGCAACTTGAAATTGTATTATGGATAAAGGAAGCCATACATCAACTCTACACAGCAATATCAGTCTCTCTGAGCTCATCTCAGATAGAGACCAACATGCTGTTGTCAGATGAGTTCACATTTCAGCTTGTTTTGGGGAGGGAAAAAAAAAAAGAAAAAAAAAAAGAAGGGGGACATCAAGTTCTCTGTGCCAAAGATTTAAATGGCCAGATTGTTATTAGCGAAAGCCATCATTTGTGAAGGTACCATTGACTGAAACGTATATTAGGATTCTGGAGAGAAGCTGTCAACCCAGGACATCCATACTCGTTTCAACATGACAATGGCAGGTTACTTTCGGCATAGGGCACAACAACATGGCTTCGTACGTAGTATGCATTTTTGACTGGACTGCTGCCAGTCCAGATTGATCTATTGAGAATGTATGGCACATCATAAAGATGAAACTCAAACAATGGACCCCACACTGTTGAGCAGTTGAAGAATGGACAAGATTTCCAGCTGCAAAACTACAATTACTATCCTCATTTCCAAAATTATTTAAAAAATGTGAAGAAAGGTGAACAGTAAACTTACCTCTTACCAATTATGTTAAATACTCCATATTACTTTAAACACATTTGGAACTACACTAAAAAGTGAAATCTTTAGACACCTTTCTGTAAATGAGTCAAAATAGCCTAGTGTTTACAGTTTGTTGCATAAGACACCCTAGTAGCCATTAATTAAGCTTTTGATTCTTTTGTCCTCTGTTGCAGAAGATCCCAGATGGATACCAAGTTATATCTAAATCAGATTCCTAAAAAAAAAAAGTTTATAAAACAAGCTTAATAGTGATGTCAAGACTGAAAATGGCCTCTGACACCTTTAACACTTTTGTCAACTCAATGTAGAATTCCATATGTGAATTTAACCAACTGTTCAGTATTACAAGTATGTTAACTGATTCACATTAGTGCAATTGCAACACATTTTGTAGTCATTTATATTGCCTGTCATTAAACCCCACATCTCTAAATGATAGGAACAAGTCACTGAATCCTACCCAAAGACGAGGACATGGAAAGGCTTCCCACCTCCTCTTTAAACGTTCTCACAGCATGGGAACTGAATGAGCAACACCATGCTGAAGTTAGATTTGGGAACAGCAAACAAGGGTGGGGAAATGGAGGAGGCAGATCCTTTAGCATTTCTCACAGGTAAATCATCTAGTTCTGGCTGTATTAAAAGTTCCTGCATCTTAACCTTGCAGCTAGTGAGCATGCCAATCTGAGTTCAAGGAAGTGGTGAATGAACGTGCAATACTCTGATGGGGCAAAGACTTAGTGCTGAACTGGTATAAATGACAGGTTTGAAG
>VUQH01086159.1:0-12748 GCA_015106775.1 Etroplus canarensis | reverse complement strand
GAGGAGGGATAGTGGACATATTGGACACAAGGATGTTGAAGATGGAGCTGCCAGGCAGGAGGAGAAGAGGAAGAGGACAGAGTAGTGAAGGAGGACATGCAGAGGGTTGGTGTGAGGGAAGAGGATGCGGGGATAGGGTGAGATGGAGGCAGATGATCTGCTGTGGCGCCCCCTAACAGGAGCAGCTGAAGAAGAAGAAGAATAGTAAAATGGAACAAAAATACATATGTTCATTTTAATTTGATTTTGACTGAAGTCCAGCAGTTAATCAGTCACTCCAGTAAGACAGCAGCGCTGAAAACAACAGATTTGTTCACTCTGTTAAAGTTTCTATATTCAGGGGGACTCAGGACTACCCATTCACATGTTTACATCCATTCTTTAGGTTCAGCAAAGTTAACAAGATACAGTTCATAATAAATCAAGTTCTTTGTCACATTTACCGGGAGACACTGTCGAAAAGAGCCACATGCGGCTCTGCATGCCACGGGTTTGATACCCATGGTCTAAAGTGAAGAAGTAGTCAGCATATGTTGTGACTTTTTACTGTTTCAGCTGTTCAGCAGATATCCATACAGTTATGTTAACTAATGCAAATTTCCCTATAATTTGCATTATACAGCAGCAGATAGTCACTGAGTTATAAAAGTATGTAATATATACACTACTGGTCAAAAGTTTTACAACACCCCGATTTTCCACTTTTTTATTAAAACTCAAGCAGTTCAATGAATAGCTTGAAATGGCTCAAAGGTAAGTGATGAACTGCCAGAGGTTCAAAAAGTAAGCTTACCTAAATCTGAAAAATAATGTACATTTCAGAATTACACAAAAAGGCCTTTTTCAGGGAACAAGCAACAGGTTAACAACTTAAAGCTGTTCTGCAGCAGTGGAGGTAGATCAACCCAGGATAACAAGGAACAGTACAAAGATAATAAATACAAGGACTCAAGGGAAACATGAACCAACACACTGAGACGAGAGACAAGGAGGCTGAATACTGGAAGACATGAGGAAGACACAAAGAACCAATAACTAAACATGAGCTGGGACAGGAACAATGACAGTAAAACATAAAGCACACAGCAAACTGGAAAGAAACAAGAATGAGACAGAAAAAAGGAAAACCAGACATCCTAAAATTAAACCAAACCTAGTCCCACAATACCAAAAACCACAAACCAGAACACCGGGTCTCCAGACCTGAACCCTATCCAGCTGGTTTTGGATGAACTGGACAGAGGAGTGAAAGCAAAGCAACCTACAAGAGCCACACATTGATGGAAACTTCTGCAACAGAGTTGGGAAGAACTTTCCACTGTAGAAAGAATGCCATGAGTGTGCTCAGCTGTTCCATCCAAAGGTGGCTACTTTGATGAGTCAGCAGTTTAGGATACATGTTGGTTTATTCCGTGATTTCTTTTTGAACTTCAGTAGCTTGTTTGTTCTATGCTTTCATTTCAGAGTACGATGAGACATTGAACTGCTTGAATTTTAATAAAAAACTGAAAAATTGGGGTGTTCTAAAACTTTTGAGCGGTAGTGTGTATAAGCAGCAAAAACTATTTACGCAAAAGTACTATTAAATATATTTACACAGCTTAAAAAATAAAATAACTGCAAAACTATACTTTAAACATACTTACACCGTAGATGCTCATGGAGCGTGGACGTACTTACATGTACTTACATGTTGCATGTTGACGTATAGTGATCACTATACGTCAACATGTTGAGTGTGTGCGTTTCTCTCACCTGCCTGCTTTGAGGTTTTCTTTCCTATTTGGGCCACATTATACATCAGAGGGTGGATACCACTACTACAACAGGTGCACGTTACCTTCGTTGCCCTGGGGGTGGTGCTGTTGGTCACCTGCGATGCCACAGGGCGGCAAATCGCCCAGGACTTCCTCACCTGTTCAGCTGAGAGCCATCCATGCATGTTCAGAACAGTTTCCACGCTGGGCAGGAAGTAGTTCTGTGAACCGAGCTGTAAAAACATACTATATGTTAGGCACGCGTCGCTGACCAGCAACGTGACCGCAGTGGAGCGACAGAAGCTAACGCTGCTTCATGTTCTGCTGCCATGAAGTGGTTAAACTGTCACTTCCTGCAGGTGCGGCCGCTTCTCGCTGTTCATGTCCAAAAGGTTTCCTTTCACATGAGTTTTGTCATCTACCAGAGTCTGTGAGGGGACATGCGTGAGAGCGTGCTCTGTAGGCACGCCAAGAATGCTGACTGTGCGCGTGCAAAGAAAACCACTGTGCGTGCTTGTTTTGAGACAAAGCTGTGCAAGGAGATTTGCAGCAAGCCGTTTCATAACATCGTAATTAATAGAGTGGGAGTTTGCATGTTCTCCAGCAGTCCTGTGCTGTGACAGTCCAGTGAGCAAGGCAGCAAACAGGCTGCAGGGCATTTCTGTAGCTTAGAATTTGCAGGTTTGACTCTGTTCACACGGTCACATCAGCAGCCTTTTCAGTATGGTCCCACCGCTGCAGGTGTTGGCTAAAGGCCTAAATATGAGTATTGTAGGTCAGCTTCTTGTCTCTGTATTTGCAGGCGGGGAACAATCTGCTGATTGTGCAGAGTCCCGGGCAGCCAGCTATGGTGCAGCAGGTGCAGCTGGTCCAGCCCAAGCCGGATTCTCAGGTGGTTCAGATTCCGCAGCAGGCCTTGAAGGTGGTGCAGGCGGCTTCCGCCACGTTGCCACCCGTCCCACAAAGACAGCCGGGCTCCTCGGGTCTGCAGGTCACTCCGACAGAACCAACACCAACACAGGTATCTATTCAGATGGACTCGTACTGTGTTATGTTAGTCCTGAGCGTGTCTGCTTTACTGGAAATCAGAGCTGCTGTGACTGCAGGTCTGTCCAACCTGAAGACCTGCATGTCCAGGGTTCACTGTCTTTTAGCTCTTCCTTTGGTCTCTACGAACTCCTGAACAATCACTGTCATCTGTTTGTTTCAAGAAGACCATAACTGTTAATACTGAGATTTGAAAACATCATTTGTGTCGGCCTCTGCTGGAAGGACCTGCACACTGCGTGCTCAGCGCCGTCTGTGTGGCACAACAGCTCGCGACAGAGGAAATGCTGAGTCAGCGTTATTGGTTCTGGGAAGGCAGTAAAAATCACATAGAAGATAATGTCTTCGTTTAGTCCCTGTGTGCTGTGACGTGTCCCTGTGTGCTGTGGAGACAAACTGTTTTTGTCAGAAATAATTAGTGGCATCTTCTTGTGTCCCCCGATTGTCTTGTGAGAGACATTTCCTGCGTTTTGATGTAAAAATGTGTATATAGCTTTATTGTTTGCTAAATGTCTGTGTACGTTTTTGAAATTTCCACATTATATTTTTATTCTGAGTTATAAAAATGGTTTGTTAAACAAGTTTGTGAGTTTCAGAGTTAAAAAGTAACTTTTTCCTGCTCAGCTTTGTGTGTTAGTGAGAGCACGTCTCTCTCAGAGCGCAGACCTACTTGAGGTTCCTACAGTTTTTAAAAGTAGAATGGGGGGCGGAGCCTTCAGTTCCTGTGGAACCAGCTCCCAGTTTGTCTTGAGGAGACAGACGCCCTCTCTACATTTAAGATCAGGCTTCTTTCCTCCGGGGTCAGTGGTTGCACCAGCAAATCACATTACGTAGTCTCTGTTTCAATGTGCGTCGAAAGTGTGGACTTCAAACTACAAACCAGTTTTAAAATCGTGCTGTTGGCTGAGTAAAAGTGAAGTTATGATAAATTATGTGGCCGTGACTTTTCTGTACGTTTGTGCAGGAAGGAAGGGAAGAGGCGAGGAAAAAAACATCACACTGTTTATGTCTTTTGTTTGAGGTGTGCTGTGTTCATACAGTTTGCTAGAATGAAAAAAATCTGCTGTAAATTTACAAGGTGAGGCTGTGATGAACAAAATGACTCCAAACAAGGCGAGGTCAACAGTTGTCAAGGTCAAATCAAAAGTAGTCAAAAAACGGACAGTTGTACCCCAGACCCCAGAGGGTTGAGTAACATGTCAGACGCTTCCTTCCCTCAGATTCTCTTCAAAACCGCTTCAGGCGAGTGGCAGTCTGTTCAGATCCAAGACTCCTCGACGACGACGACAACGCCCGCCACCTCAGTTGCCCCTACCGCCGCCACCTTGCCGCCGGCCGGCACCAAGAAAACACAAGCCACCGGGGCTCGAAAGGAGCGGACTCTGGCGAAAATCGCCCCGGCGGGCGGAATGATACAGTTGAACACGTCACAGCTCTCCTCAGCAGCGCAAGCGGTGCAGACGATCAGCATCAACGGCGTTCAAGTTCAGGGCGTTCCCGTTACTATCACCAACGCAGGGGGTGAGTTCATGCTGAATGCATTGCTGTTTCTAAAGCTGAGCTCAGGCGCAGATTTTCCTCAACTGCTTGACTAACGTCACTCGTTCTCAGCTGAGCTCAGACTGGAGATGGCGTGTTAAGCCAACACCGCGTGTGTTGGGTGTACTGGTGGACAACAGGGCTGCAGTCAGAGATTAAGTGCGTATTTCAGCCGTGCCTTCCATCGCTGCTTCTCGGGGCTCGCCTCCTGTTCTGTGTTCTGCTGACGCTGTACGTCACGCTGTTTTCCCGTCTCTGCCTCAGCGTGACCCAGGTCCTCATGACAGATTCAAATATCGACCCACTAAACGTGAATTTGAAACGAGGAATCTGGCCCCTTGTGAACACAAAAGTAAAGACACGGGGTTCGGCTCGAGGGTTTTGCAGCAGTTTTGTGTATGTGTGATAACGATTAACTTTTTAATTACGGAGGGAAGTTTATTTACAGAGGCAGCACGGTGGCACAGTGGTTAGCACTGTTGCCTCACAGCAAGAGGGTCCCTTCTGTGTAGAGGCTGCATGCTCTCGCTGTGCTTGTGTAGGTTCTCTCCGGGCTTCCTCCCACAGGCCAAAGACACGCAGAGGTTAGGTGAACTGGTGATTCTGAACTGACTGTAGGTGTGAATGGTTGTCTGTCTGTCTGTCTGTCTGTCTGTGTTGGCTCTGTGACAGACCGGCGACCTGTCCAGGGTGTAATCCCCCCTTTGCCCTGTGACGGCTGGGATAGGCTCCAGCGCCCCCTGTGACCTTGAACTGGATAAGTGGAAGAAGATGAATGTATTTACAGGGCAGGGACAAACACAAGCGATTAAAACTGTAAAGAGTTTTAAATAACGTAAAAACAGTGCAGTCCATTTTTTTTTTCATTTTACAAACAGGTTTATAGTTTTTAATTTATAGTTGTTGGAAAGAATAAAACACATTTTACGGTCAAACCCCCAAAACTTCATTTTACAACACATTATCTACTCATTGCTTTATAAGAGCACAGGAAGTACCAGCGCTTACTGATCAGTATGCTTCACGTCACGTCTGATTCAGTTTTATTTACATAGCACCATTTCACAACAAAAGTCACGTCAAGGTGCTTCACTCTGTAAATATCACAGAGAAAACCCCAACAGTCAGACCATTACTTATGTGCAGCACTTGGTGACTGTGGGAAAGAAGAACTCTCTTTTAACAGGAAGAGACCTCCAACAGAACCAGGCTCAGGGAGGGGGCAGCCATCTGCCTGGACCGGTTGTGGGTGAGGGGAGAGAGAAGACAACATTTAATGACATGCAGCAGGGGGAGTGAAAAGAGGTGGGTGGGGAAGAAATGTCCAGCCGCCATAAGAGGCCCCCCAGCAGCCTAAACCTACTGCAGCATAACTGAGGCCTAACTATAAGCTTTATGAAAAAGGAAAGTTTGAGGCCTTAAATGTAGCGAGGGTGTCTGCCTCCCCAGCTTATAGCTGAAACGTTTGTGTTTGCCCTTCAGTAGATGAAGTATCTGATCAGTGAGTGCTGGTGTGTCCTATGTTCTTTGGTTTCGTTAAGACCAAGCACCCTGCACGTTGTTTTTTTCACTGCATCTCCACTCACTGCCTCCAGGTCTGGGTTGATCGTTACCACTGATTAGAATCTCAGTCCTCTTTGGCAGATGGCGGTTTACTCACGCTCTGATTAGATGTTTAGAGGAACTGGCCAGCTCTCGCCGGAGCCCTGCTGTATCTTCTACAACGCGTCTGCCTCTGTGTTTGTCAGGCCAGCAGCACCTAACGGTGCAGACGATGCAGGGCGGAGGTCTCCAGCTGGCAACGGCGCAGGGCCAGCCGGCCATCCAGGTCGACCAGACTCTCACTCTGGAGCTGCCTAGCCAGCCGGGAGAGAAGAAGCGACGCATGGCCTGCACCTGCCCCAACTGCAAAGATGCCGACAAGAGGTGAGTCTGTGTCCGCTTTACCGGTTGGGTTGAACCGTTGAAACCCTCACGCTGAACGGTTTGGGTGTGTTCACTGTTCAGACCCGGGGAGGTGGGCAAGAGGAAACACATCTGCCACGTTCCCGGCTGCGAGAAGACATTTAGGAAAACCTCTCTGCTCAGAGCTCACGTCCGGCTGCACACCGGTGAAAGGCCTTTTGTCTGCAACTGGGTTTTCTGTGGGAAACGTTTCACACGCAGCGATGAGCTGCAGAGGCACGCCAGGACGCACACAGGTGCTGTAGATACTCAAGTCACTCTGTTCTTCCATAATCCTGCAGAACACATTAAACACACTTCTGTAACACTTTAATCCACTTCATAAACAGGACATGAGATTGTGGGTTTTGCTTTAAAGGAGCAGTGTGTCGCAGTTAAGGTGATCTTTTATCAGAAACTGAGTCTAACAGACGTGTTAATGCTTTCTAGATTGTAAAATTACACCAGGATGATAATTTCACTGACAAAACAATGTGAGCAGGTCGTCTTCCATGGGTGTTAAAACGCTGCACCGCCGTGTTTCTACAGAAGCTCAGAACAAACCAGTTCATAAACTAGCTTCTGCGTTTGTGTTAACGCCATCACAATGCAGTAATTACCCGTTGGCCATATTACTTTTTACGGTATGAAAACTGACCTTCTAGTTCCTAAATCTTATTCAGGTCAGTTGCTTTTCTAGTTGATAATTATATCTACATACAAGAACCTCTGGACTGGAAGTATAGTAAGTGGACAAAAGTATTGGGTCACCTACAGGAGATTTTATGACCTTCCCTTCTAAATACATAGGCTCAACTTGAAGTTTTTCCTTCTCAAATTTGAGGTTTTTTTTATGATTTTGGGTTCAGTGTGTTAATACAGTATGTAAGTTTTTAAGATAAAATATAAAAGTAAAATCAAACTGAGTCAGAAATGGCTAATTACACCCCAGACTCCAGAGGGGTAATGTGGAGTTGGTCCCTTTGCAGCTGGAACAGCTTCCACTCCTCTGTGAAGGCTTTCTGCAACATGTTGGAGTGTCTGTGGGAGTTTTTACCCATCCATGCTGTTGGATGAGAGGGTCCAGCTCACAGTCTCCACTCTAGTTCCTTCCAGTGGTTTTGGATGGGGTTGAGGTCAGGGCTCTGAGTAGGCCAGCCAAACCATGCCTTTATGGAGCTTGCTTCCTTCCCCAGACTGTTCCCACAAAATTGGAAACGTAGAATTGTCCAAAATGTCTCAGTAAGCTGAAGCATTAAGATTTCCCTTCACTGGAACTAAGGGGCCCAGGCCAACCCCAGAAAAAAACAAGCCCGTAGCATTATCCCTCCTCCAGCAAACTTTACAGTCAGACAGGTAACGTTCTCCTGGATTCACCAAACCGTGGAATTCAGTGAGCTCTTTAGAACCACCCATTCTTGCACTGATGTTTGTAAAGGCAGACCGCATGGCTAGCTGCTGGCTTTTATGGGGCTGAATCAAACACCTGCATTCAGTGACTAATCGGTGTGGCCCAATACTTTTGTCTATACGCCCTGACACGTTTGGAAAGGAAGGGGGTGAGGACAGGTATGCAGCTGCTGTGATTTTTGGTTCTCACCTGTAGATGGCACTAGTTGTGACACACTGCTCCTTTTTTGCAGACAGACTGTTTGGTTGACCAACGCTTGCTTCCTCGTTATTGATTTTTTTTTCTTTTGTTTTTGCTCCTACAGGGGACAAGCGCTTTGAGTGCAGCCAGTGTCAGAAACGCTTCATGAGGAGCGACCACCTGACGAAGCATTACAAGACACACATAAACACCAAGAACCTGTGAGCAGACGGTATACAGAACAAAAACTCAGAAACTAACCGTGTTACAAGGAAGGCGGGGCAGAGGAGTCGAGACCAAGGGATTGTGTTTGTGACTTATCCCACAGTGGGAAATACTCCCAACAAAAAAAAAAAAAAGCCCCTAGAGTCCCTCTCACTCTTCATGGACACTGTGTTGCTTGGTGTACAAAGAAACCCTTCCTGGTGGACTTCAGACTCAGCAGATTTATTGATAATAGTTTATTTTTGTTCTTTGTTTCCATCTGGTCTGAGCGAGAGGCCAGAACCAGCTTTGACTCAACTTGTAAGATGACGGGACGACGAGGCTTCAAACTGAAACGCTTAGCTCTGCTAGATTATTTATGAACTTCTCCGGAGGAAGAACATTCACAGATTTATTTTTGAACCGACACCCAGGACTTCAGGACCTCACTCATGGCTTCAATCTGGTTTGTTTTGATTTTTCTACTCTGGAAACTGTTTAAAAAAAAACAGTTTATTGTGGAATATTGGGAGATGGCAGAAATTGAAAGTCAGGCACCAAAAAGAAAGTCAACAGAAATTGAGTTTGCCTGAGAGAAGTCATAATTGTATTTTGTCGTATTTGTCATATTTGTGTTTCAGCAGGAGGAGCAGTGATTTAAAACCTGGACATCCAAAAAATGTGGGGACCAGTGCATACAAATCTACTCATGTGATAACAACTTGTAGAAGTTTACATCAGCTATTTTTTTAACACATGTAAATGCATACATAGACAATATTAATAATTCTAGCAAAGTATTTATAACATTTTCCCATACATTTATAATATTTGTTTCTATTATGACAAATTGAAAGGAATGCAGAAACATTTCATCATCAGAATCACAATCAATGCTTTAATACTTCCTTGTGTTACAGGCACTCTGTTCAGTATACAAGTATCAGGAGAATGTGTCGTGTTACAGTTTAAAAAAGAGGAGGTTTGAATTTACAGCAGAGATGAATAAACAGAAGTTAAAAAATAATTTTAACACATGCATAAGTTTTATTTGAGGGTACTGATCCATTTGGCCAGGTGAGCCAAAGGCAAAGTCACACAGCAGCAGCACAAAGCAGTCCAAGCTCGGCTTCATGAGGGAGTTTGGGGCCAGACGACACTGTGCTTTAAAATTTGTCAGACAAAATGAAAATTAATTTACGAATAAGCAGGTTTCTAGTAAGGAAGTGCTGGAATTGCAATGGTATATTGTTATCTTCATAACATCTGGTAGGTCCTTGAAGTGGTGGAGTAGTTGTGCAAATAGTGATCTTGGTGCGTCAGTGTGAAGGTATGAACAAAAGTCGAGGTTGGCAAATGTTCCGGAAGGGCGTTTTCTTGGGAATATCGATGATTTAAATTGAAGGAAATTAAATTAAATGGAAAATATAAAAGCTGGAGGACCAAGAATTGATCCCTGTGGAACGCCAGAGTTAAGAGGATTCAGATTAGAGCCGCCCTACTGATTTTCCAAATCTTTGAATGGTTTGTTGTGATCAGTCCTGTAAACGGGATCAAGGAAAAGAGGGATGTCACTGCCGTCTGTCACAAGGCAAACGCTTATCAAAGACATGAATTAAACAAAGTACCTTAAAATTCAAAAGTGGAAATTTGTGCTGCAGTACCAGATGCTCCAGGTTGTTTTGCTTCTCTTCAGGTTAGATGAAACCTGCGTGAAAGGCTATACCAGCGTCTTGTCCGAGCGGTCTGGTAGGGAAGATGTCAAAGACTGATAGTTATATATTTATAGTAATTTTACAAAAGCACTGCAACAACATTTGGACATCTGGAAAAACGTTACCTGATGTGTTGTTGAGGGTGGTGGGGCTGAGGGGCCTGATGCAGTGACCCAACATCAAATCAAGAGCTTTTGGAAGGAGGTTTCTTGAGTCTTCAGGTGCTAAAAGTTTAATTCACTGACATAGTAGCCGTAAGAAGGGTTGATGCTTATCCATCCTGGATACCAGAACAGCTACACTTATGCATAGCGCTGTTTATCATCGGACCATTTATTGTTGTGTCTACTGAATATTACAGCCGTCAACGTTTGAATCACACCAATTCCTGACTAAAATCAAACCAGCGCTGATTTCATAGTCAGTATTTAACACAAACTTCTTTTATTAACTTTTTTTAATCTAAATGGTTAATGTTTTCATTGTGGTATCTATTTTACCTTCTCAAAGTTAATAAGAAAGATTGGTTCCTGCAACATCTGCTCCTTGTTCAGTGGTAAGAGAACAAAATTCCATTTATTGTGCTTGATTCGCACCATAGTTCAGATATGGTGAATCGTAGCCTATGCATTGCTTGTACATATGATGGGATTTTTAACTATTTGGCCTGACTTGACAATCATCTCACATGATGCAAAAAAACCAGAAGAAACAAGCGTTCTCAGGCCGTCTAGGAGTTCCATGACTTTTTCCAGCTGTGCGATAGCTTTAATTCTGAGACGTTTTTGTTGATGTACAGATGAGCAGCGTGAGACCTGCTGTGCACTCTGATCTTCTCTAATCTCCTTTGCTTTACAGAAAACACACGTTTGCTCGTGTTGATGTTGATGTAATGAAGATGTACTGACCTTTTTACTAACAGGCCAGCAGTCATTTAGAAGCCTGAGGTCAGAGGGGAGTTGGGTTTCCTTCAGAGAAGCGCGCGGAGTCGTTGCTTAACCAGCCTTTTTGGTCAAATTGTTGCGGTGCCATCGGACGCCTCTGCATTTAGTTTTAATATGAGATCTAAAAGACGGTGCAGAGAAATTTGACCAGAAAGTTTTGAGTCGTATTTGTTTCACGAAGCGCTTTGAACAGAGTGCTTCGGAGGGGGTGACGGTGGCAGAGGAAGACAGAGGCTGCTCATATTTATGTTAAATATTCATGTCTGAATATGTAAATACAACGGGTGTCTGTCAGACACGGTAAATGTAGGATATTAAAGAACAAGTTAAGCTGCGTAGTTTTTTTTGGTTGGCATAGCCAGCCTGGAAGGAAATGGACTTTGTACAGTGTGTAAGGAAAAAAAAAGTATAATGTGACATTGTATAGCTTCATTCCTGCTTTGTATAAGACTTCTAGATCTTTTTTCTATGAATTAAAGATGCCTTAGACAGCTGCACCCAGTATTTAAAGATGTTTTTCTGTCTAATTCCAGGTTAAAACATTTGTAAAATTTTGTTTGTTTTTAAATTATGTTACATGCTAATGTCATGTGCACTGATTAAACTCCCAGGTTCCAAAATTTTGTAAATTTACTGTTGATTGTAATTAAATATATGTTTTTTTTCCAAAATTAAGACATTTCTATTGCTTTGTTTGTGTGAATGAACAACTCCTCCCAGCCCATGTGTCACATCATGTTCTACAACTACTTCTTTGTGTGTATCAGGAGAACCAAGAGAACCAGCAATTAATTTTCTAAGTTGTATAAAGGTGCTAAAACATAGTTTGCTCCTTTTCTACCATCACCCTCCCTCAATAAAGAACACAAACCGTGCTGACCGCCTCACTCGTCTTTGCTGTCACTCATCGCAGGTTCATGAAACACGTACTCTGTGGTTTTTAGCACAGGGTTTGTCAGGGAGTGAAGGATAGTCGTGGACTTTATTGCCTCTGATGATGTCACAGCGCTGATGTTTTATTCAGACAAAAACATTCAAGAAATGAGATGTACCTTCAGCTGCTCCCTTGTATTCTCCCCAAGGGGTCGCCACAGCGCATTAAACCGCACTGGTAATTTGGCAGAGGTATTAGACCAGATGCCCTTCCTGACACAACCCTCCATGGTGAGAGGGGCTTGTCTCCCCACCTGGAATCGAACCAGCAATCTTTCAGTTGTAAGGTGAATGTGTAAACCACTATGCTACAGGAACGCTGAACAAAAAGCAGCTGACATTATTATAAAGTGCAAAAAATACAGTAAGAATATGGCATGGACAGAAGTATTGGACCACACAGCTGTGTCATTCAGTCCCACTGTCACAGGTGTGTAAAATCCAGCTGTAATAACTATGTAATAACTATGCAATTTCTGATTTATGATCACAGATACTCCTACCTGCAGCTGTTACACTTTACAGCTCCCCCTTAATAACTGGACTTCACCTAATGCTGTATTGTGTACAGACTTCCTGACTCTGAATATAAGTTATTTTTTTATATTTTATCTTCTTAACTGTACTGCTATCTTCATATCTGTGTTTACGAACACTGAACGGAGTGTTTTGCCCCCTGGGATTAATAAAGTATTTTGATTCTGATTCTGATTAAAATTTCATATTCACAGTGATTCATGGGTCCTTGTAGTGTAGTGGTTTACGCATTCACCTTATAAGCAACAGGTCCCTGGCTCGATTCCAGGTGGAGACACGAGCCCCTCTCACTATGGAGGATTGTGTCAGGAAGGGCATCTGGTATAAAACCTCCGTCCCCCCATCCCTGCATCCTCTTCCCTCACACCAACCCTCTGCATGTCCTCCTTCACTACATCCATCAACCTTCTCTGTGCTCTTCCTCTTCTCCTCCTGCCTGCCAGCTCCATCTTCAACATCCTTTGTCCAATATGTCCACTATCCCTCCTCTGAACATGTCCAAACCATCTCAGCCTGAGCTGTCCCTGTGATGGACTC
>VUQH01086158.1:0-16563 GCA_015106775.1 Etroplus canarensis | reverse complement strand
CCTGGCTGTTTTTAAGGCCGCCCTTTCTCCTGCTTTGAAGGCTGAGTCTCTCGACTTCAGAAGAGCTCGCACTTTTGCAGTCATCCACGGCTTCTGTTGGAGCGTGTGGTGATGGTCTTGGAGACGGTCACATCACTGATGCACTTCTCGATGTAGCCGGTCACTGATGTTGTGTCCTCCTCCAAGTCAATAGAATCGCCATTGGCTGCAGCCTCCCTGAACATTTCCCAGTCAGTGCACTCAAAACAGTCCTGAAGAGCAGAGATGGCTCCTGCTGGCCAGGTTTTAACCTGTTTCAGAGCCGGTTTGGAGCGTCTGATGAGTGGTCTGTACGCTGGGATCAGCATCACAGAGATGTGGTCTGAGTAGCCGAGGTGGGGGAGATAAGCGCCGGGAATGTTTGTGTAAACAAGATCCAGCGTGTTCGTCCCTCTCGTAGCAAAGTCCATGTACTGATGGAATTTAGGGAGCACTGTTTTGAGGTTTGCATGGTTGAAATCTCCGGCGATGATAAACAGTCCGTCGGGGTGGACATTCTGCATCTGGCTAATAGCTCCATAAAGCTCACACAGAGCCTTCTTAGCGCTGGGAGGAATGTACACTCCAATAATCAGGGTGGTAGTGAATTCCCGGGGTAAATAAAAAGGTCTGCATCTAACAGTCACGAACTCCACTACTGATGAGCAGTAGTTAGACACAAGCACAGAGCCCTTACACCATTCCGTGTGGATGTAAACACACACACCGCCGCGGCGAGTCTTACCGCACAGGGCTGCATTCCTGTTGGCACGAAACACAGTTAGCCCGGCTAGCTGAATGGTGGCATCTGGAACACTGTCGCTGAGCCACGTGGACAAGGTCTTGACTAAACATGGCGTGGAAACAAAGAGCAAAGCTGCAAACTGGCTAACATGACTAAGACACATAGGAAGACTAATGATATGACACAGAACACAGGAAAGACAGAGCAGAAATAGACAGACAGAGGGGCAACAGGTGAAGGGAACACAAGGATGCATCATGACACAGGACTAAACGACAAAGGACAGGAACACAGAAGGAAGACAGCTGGGTAACTAAATAACATACAAAAGGCACTCAAGAAACATAACCATAAACAAAGGAAGGCTCAATAGAGTTACTACTATAAAAGACGTGCAAAAATGGAAATAAGACAAGGCAGGGCTCAGCTAGAACCTAGAAATACTCAAGGAAGCAAATACAGATAGCTGAGAATACAAAAGCCGTAATGAACTCAAAACCACATCAAAACCACCAACAGAAAGCAGACCATGACAAGTAAGAGTACAACTGTTGTTTGCTTTGAGGGTGCTGATGGAGAACTATAGAGAAGGGCAGGAGTTGCACTGTGTCTTTGTGGATCCAGAGAAAGCATACGATAGGGTACCAAGAGAGGAACTATGGAAATGGAAAGTCAGGAGTGGCAGAGAAGTATGTGAAGGTGGTGCAGGACATGTATGAGGACAGTGTGACAATAGTAAGGTGTGCTGGAGTGACAGATGGGTTCAGGACTATGATGAATACAGATAACATTGTGATCTGTCAGAATTAGTTAGATACTAATTAGTTAGTGTCAGGATTTAAGAAGTTTAGAATCGATATTACAATAGAAGCAGAAAACTTCATGAAAACAACAAACTTAGTCAAGTAGAAATCCTAAAGAATGTATGCACCAAAGCCTTAATGTTACCAAACTGACCAAATGACAAAGTGAAAGCCTTTTCTCTATGTACTGACTTTTGTATAGCTAATAGTGTAAAGTGCATAATATTGTTTGTTTTTACAAAAGACTTTTTTGTATTTCAGTTAACTAAAATGCTATTTTCCACATAGTGTTAGCTTTTAATTTAGTATTAGGTTAACTTTTGGGTATCATGACCATCCTTTGCTACTGGACTACTGTACAGACATGCCCATCAAAGTTTGTCAAAAGTTGAGCTCATGCTCAATTGTCGGTCTTTGGGTTCACTGTTTCCAAAAGGCTGAAGTAAACAACTGATAAACAACTTTTTAAAGGTCCCATACACTACCATTTTAATCCATATTAATGTTAGTCTAACATGTCCCCAGAATATATTTCAAGTTTAACCCAAAAATACCACATAAATAGGTCTTTGTAGCATGCCCATATCCCTATGGTTTGGAGCTTTAACACTATGTTTCAGGGTCTGTAGCTTTGAATCAAACTGGAATGGCTGCTGCACCAGACCATTTTAGAAAGAGGTCTGTGAGGGACAGCGAGAAGCAGCCAATAGGAGCAGTGCAGCTCCCTTAGTATACTGCCTATTGAGACTACAGGCTGCCTACGCAGACCTGAATGAGAAACTCCATCTTTGGGCTATAAATTTACTTTTTAACAGAGCTGAATTCTCAGCACAATCTATGTTTTTAACATGTGAAATGTAGAGGTTGTCCAACAACATCGACTAGCTCCGGTTAGTTGTGTTGACAGTTTTTTTGCTGCAGCTTGTGGACCATGTTAAAATCCATATTTCATAGTTGTTCTGTTGTCTGACAACAGGAACAGGAAAATATGTCCATTAGAACAGAGTTATGGTGAATCTGACTTTATTAAAATGCAGTAGAAGTGAGTCTAGAGAGTAGGTTTCTGCTTAGAAACTGAGGGAAATTCTCACGGGCTTATCAAGCTGGGAAGCCATCTTGTTTCTGGGGAGCTGGAAAAATGACAGCACTAAGAGACTTCAGAGTTGCATGGCTCATACTTTGCAACTTGAAGTACATAAAAATCTCATAACTTTGTACAGGTGAATTTTCAGAATATGGGGCCTTTTATTACTGTAGAAACCTACAAAAAAACTATACCTCACCACTGATGTAGGACTGTTATTAATGTCACATTTGCATGCTGATATGCAATGCTTATGTGCACATTTGATGTGTAACCACAAGATCCAACTTTTCCACCTTTAAACATTTTTTTTTTCTATATCGCTTCAGCTGCAAATGCCATATTTGCCGCTATCTGACTTTCAAGTTAGAAAAATCAGTGGCAGAAATAAAAAAAATAATTAATAGCATGATGTAACTTTTTGTCTGGCAGGTTTTTTCTCCTTTCTCTTTGGCCTTTTGCATCCTCCCAACATGAAAGACTTCCATTTCACCCATGAAAGATCAACAATTTGAAAGTGATAGCTTGCTCATTTTCCACTACATAGTTCAACATTCAGTGCATGGCAGCTCACCTTTCCCTTCAAAGGGGAAGGGGAGGGGTCAAAGCACACAGTCACCTTTGACAAAAATCTGCTCAGTAATAAGTTCACACATAAATCAGAGACTCTACTTTTTAAGACAACGCAGAAGTAAAAGGTGTTGCTGGTTTTATCTTCAGTACCAGCGTCTGGGGAGTCCGATAATACCTCTAAAATAACAGTGACGTGAGTTTAAGCAAAATATGGTTATGCAGATAAGTGTGAAGTAGCCCTATGCAAAGGTTGAAAGCATTTAGTGTTGGTAAATAGATTGCAATTCTGTTAGCCGTGCATTAAAAATAAGCTACATTTTTTTTTTTTTAAACAACTTTTCTTTGGCTTCTTTGGCCTTACCTTACCTTACCTTACCTTACCTTACCTATGGTGCATTAATATTCTCTAGGTTTACAAAATCCTTGCATCAGTGGTGGTGGAGTCGGCTTATGTGCAATGTGTGCATGTGTGTGTATGTGAGAGAATGTGTGAAGATTTGTGGAAGAGATTACAAACCGCTGTTTGTGCTGCAGGGCTAAAAAGAATGGTATATCTCTAAATGCGGTATCTTCTGCTGCAGTACATTTGTCCTTGCTGTGACAGACGGTCTAAAGGTGCTGGCTTTACACTGAGAACAGCTGTGTGGGGGTAAAAGGGAAATACAAAAGAATGTGAGAATGCAAGTGAATCCATTATCCCAGAGAGGCAATAGATGTGCAAGTCAGGATTCTCTTAGTTTATACTTTAAAAGTTATCAATATGTTAAATATAGTACAATTCACTCTTTACTTTTAAGAACATGTAAAAAAAGGCAAACATTTTTGTCGTAGATGGTATTGGACCTTTTTGTCTTTGACTTAACTATTTTAATTTCTCTAATCTGGTACTTTTTAAATACAGCCTCATTCACAATACATTAAGGTGTTGGAACTGCCTTGGGTCACTGGGAGGAACTGTAATGTGCTATTAGCCCATAGAAGGAAGCTTATTGGTTATTCTGACAACAAGGCAAACAATCTTGCTTTCCCATCTTATGGGTGGATATATCTGAATTATGTAAGTTTTTATGGAGGTACACACAGCAGATGACATTCACAATGGAAGCCCCAAAGGTCCAAATACAAAGAAAGGTCCATATGAACATCTGAAGATTCAAACTCACTCATTTAGAGTCTGAGTTGAAATGTGTTTTATCAGAGAACTGATAAAGGGTTTATATAACCCCAATTCCAAAAAGGTTGGGATGCTGTGAGAAAAATAAATAAAAACACAATGCAAAGATTTGCAAAGCTCATGAATCAATATTTTATTTACAAAAGAACACACAAAACATATTGAATGTTAAAAGGGAAACAGTTTACTATTTCACAAATAAATACTAGATCATCCGGAATTTGATGGCATCAATATGTCTCAAAAAGTCGGGACAGGGGCAACAAATGGCTGGGAAAGTAAGTGGTACTGAAAATAAACAGGTCGAGGAACAACAGGAAGTTAATTGGCAACAGGCCAGTGATGTTTTTGGGTATAAAAAGAGCACCTTAGAGAGGCAGAGACTCTCAGAAGTAAAGATGGGAAAAGATTCAGAAAATGAATCTACAAATTGTGGAACAATTTTAAATTTATGTTCTCAAATGTTACATTTCTTCATCTAAAATATGTAATATCATCAAAAGAGTGTAAGAATCTGGAGACATCTCTGTGCACAAGGGACATGGCCATAAACCCATACTGGATGCTGATGGCCTTCAGGCCATCAGGCAGCTCTGTACCGTAAAGATGCATGATTCTGCCATGGAAATCATTGCATGAGCTCAGGAACACTTCCAGAATTCATTGTCTGTGAACGCAGCTCGCTGTGCCATCCACAGATGTTCACAGACTGTTGCTAAAAGAAGAAGGGATGCTACACAGCGCTAAACAGGATCCTGTCCCAACTTTTCTGAGATGTGTTGCTGCCATCAAATTCAAGATGAGTAATAGTACAATTTTTCCCTTTCAACATCTGATATGTTTTCTTTGTTCTTTTGTGTATAAAACATTTATTTATGAGATTTGCCTGTCATTGCATTGTGTTGTGTATGTATGTTTATATTTATATTTCACAACAATAACCCAGCCTTCTTGGAGTTATGCTTGCATTTAAAATTGTCATATTGCTTTTGGACTGCAAAGACTAAGAGCGTTATTAAAAAGGGAGAATACACAGAGTGGTGAACTTCAATTTGAAGTAAAATCTTCCTTTACAGAAATCAAAACATCTTTTGAGAAAATATATAAAACCCATTCTTGCGAAAACTTCCTCTGTAGAAAATAAGCTTTGTATTTTCCACAATAACAAGCCCCTGAACGAAGAGAGGATTTCAAGGTGACTCATTCTGATTATGCTGGTTATTCTGAATCATGTTTAGTGCGCAGTTCTCCTCTCGAGTTTATTATAGTTTGTTAACAGAAATAGTCTTTTCTTTACAAGACGAATGCAGTGATACCTGGAACCCATTTCCTTGACTAATGGTTCAATAGTTACTGTGCACTTCAGTACATTCAGAACATATGAGATGCAACTTAGGGTGTACTCACATTGTTTCCAGTTCGCTTGGTGACTGTGATCACTGCGTATAGTGCTGGGGTACTGTTCAAGGCAACGGTGTCTTGTTTCCAGAATCCCACTGGAACTCTTTTAAGCACTTCATGATGCAGATGTGAATATATTAAAAAAAATATCATACACTATTTGTTGTGTCAAATCTTTTTCAGAAGCCGATGAAGCTCACAGTTAGTTGTGGAAGCAATGAGTTCACGCAGCAAATTGTTAGTAGAGTCTCCTGATCGTGTTGCCCAGCCTCCATGATGGGCCTCTCCATCTCTCTTTCTCTCCTTTTCTTTCATGCACACACACACACATACACACACACATGCTTAACCTAACAGTACTAGACCTCACAGACAAGCGAGATGTGAGTAAACTCATGAAATAGAATTCTAATTTGAGAGGTTTTTACCCCTCGAGTCCTCCCCACAGGCCTCCTACTGACATCATGATGAATGGCTCTGAATTTGCTAGATGTGGTTGTCTGTGTGTGTGTGTGTTTGTGTGTGTGTATACGTATGATTGTGTGTTTGTGGGAAGGTTCAAGGCACAGAGGTTGTCACCCTTCGGAATGCCCCCCCCCCACCCCTCTCCGTAAGCTGCTTGTGGATAATTAAGCCCAGTTTTGAAGAGCGGCCGTGCTGTTATTTATTTACTTGTTTGTTTCTGAGGCTTGGGGTGGATTTTGCCAAGCAGGGCATATTCAGGGACATGCTTCCAGTTAATGAAACAACAGAATGAGGGCAAGTCATGAACTTTCATATGTCATTGTGCTCGTGCGTGCATGTGTGTGTGCATGTAAAATGTCTGCACTGGTTGTATACAAACACACCTGCTGATGTGTTGACATGAATTTCTGGACACTGATTATTTCTTGCCTGCAAGTAATATTAAAATCTTTGACTCGCTGTTGTCCTGCCAAACGATGATCATGGCCTTGACTTGAAACCAAATCACAAAGAAATTTGGCTATGAGGCCCGACTGCAGCAAAGAAACTGCTTCCTTTGTGTCATAAACTTCAGTTCTTTTCATATAACAGACGCAGGCTCATTTAAGAAAAAGTCACTATGGGGATATTTACAACAAGGATGAATAATAAAAAGACTAACTCTTGGCAAACAAAGCTGACAACAGCAAATTGCAGCACTGATTGTAAACCATTTTATCGTTAAAGTCAGTTGATTTCTTCCGACTGAAATGAATCACATGTGCAAGTGTATACAAGTATAATGATGTTCTTAATATAATATAAATTGCTTTGAGGAGACAACTGTTGTGATTTAGCTTTAAATAATTAAAAATTAAATAAATTCTACTGGTTTGATATTTTTGAGAAAGAAAATCTACAGTGTTCTTGATCATGAAGGCATGTTCACATTTGAACATTGTAGAAAACAAAGAACTGGAAAATATTCTCTGAGGTCTGGATAGTGCGACAAACCACTGAACACATGGTTAAAAAGCAACAGCTTTGTAGTCAATACCATTGCTGGTATTTAACAATTCTGAAGCACTGTGGTATGAAATGTCATTGTTGAAAACTTCCAAATGAGTTTGACAGTTGAAATGTCCCTAAAAGCCATTTAATGATACAAAAACAATTGCTGACCTTTAATGCAAAGATTTAAAAATACAGAGGCACACCAGCTGTCCTTTCTCATTTCAGTGTGGAGAGATCAATGAAGAATTAAACATGACTTATTGAGGTGCACAGTTTGAGTAATAAATTGTTTGGTGATTAAACTCAGATGAAGCAACAAAGCAGAGAAGTCCAGCGATGGGAGGAAGTACGACAGGTCCCTCGGAGTCTAGACACCGGTGGTGGAGATGAAACAGGTGGAGACTTGGAGGAGGATCTGAGTGACCAGGATGAGGTGGGGACAGAGAAGACGTGGGTTGCATGAACGAGTCTGCGAGGTGAAATGACAAAAGAGCACTAAACACATGGAGTGCGTGGGTTTCCCCCCTCTGGTTTACAAATCCCTGTCCCAGTTTTTTTCTTTAGTCCCCTTTTGATTGTTGTGTTGTTTTTTTGAAACAGCCTACTGTGCAAACAACAGTCCAATCAGAAATGGGCTTTTGCGTTCAGTGCTCGCTCGCCTGTGACAGTAGGGATGACGCTGCATAACAAGGGATGATCCTGATACTGTCTTATTCCAACTTTTCTTAACCTCACAAAAAAAATGCTGCTTCAGCACAAAATCTACTATGCTACTATGCTAGCTAAATAAAAGAAAAATGAAACAGAGGGACAGATTTTGCCAAAAAGAAAAAAAAATCCTAGAAATATTCCTGCACTTGTACACATGCTGATCAACTACATCAGAATCTCCTGCAGAGGTGAATTGTATAAGTTCCTATTTTAACTTGTTAAATTGCAGCTGTGAACTGGGGCTGCTGTCTGTGACATTCTGCAGTTAGAAATCCCTGCTATGAAGGCCATCTCTGAAGAAATGTTTTGCGTATAGATTGTTAGCCACACTCTTGCATGAAAAGATCATTCACAAGTTACAGCCGGCGTCCGTGAAGGCATAAAGCACATTACAGAGCTGAGTCGTTTTCACATTTTTATTGACTCTCAAACTCTGAAAGTCAGCTGGAGACTATCCCAGCTGTCACCATGCAAGAGGCGGGAGGGGGGGGGCGAATCCTGGACAAGTCAAGGGAGCTCTCTAGCTGTCAGCATGCTGGGGATTTTGTTCTCTGGTTGAGCAGGTTTCTCCATTGTTATAACCCTGTGGCCTGTGCCCAGGTTTCCTGATGTCCCCCCAACTGCTTCCGTTCCAAAGCAATTTTGCTCCCAACTACCTCTTTCAAGGGCTGACAGATGGTCATCATGGTTCTTGTGCAGGCAGGTGCACTGGTCCTGTCCGTCAACAACTAGTCCCAGCCTGCCATGAGAATCTAACCCAAAACGCAGCGTGGGGGTTTCACTCTTGCAGTGATCCGTGGACCACCAGGTCCCCAATTCTCCTCCCTCCTCCAGAGGGAGCACGGGGGTTCAGTGTTTTTTTTCCCTGATTTAAAAAGACCCTTCAAAGATAAGCACCACACCTGCCTGGATGGTGCTAAGTGAAAAGGAGATTAAATTTAATAGTAGCATATTAAGATAGCATTTGCTATTTGTATTGTTACATTTGATTGTCTCTTCTCTTGACTAGGGATTATTGGCCAAGTATGCTTGCACACACAAGGAATTTGTTTTGGTGTCAGATCTTTCATTGTACACAAAGGCACAAAAGCAAGACACACACACAAACATCAACAATAGTACCAGTACAATTGTATAAATAAATTTGTTTTTGCAAGCATGAACTTGTTATTGCACAGTAAATTATTAATTGTTGCACAGTTGTGGTGCTGAGGTTTAAGCACTGAGGAGCATTACTGCATGTGTGAAGAAGCTGTTCAGGTGTTTGGTGGTTTTGGGACCTAAAGATCTGTAACACCCGCCAGAGGGAAGGAGTTCAAATATTTGGTGGCCCTCTTCCTGGCTCTGGAAGTGAAAAAGTCCTGAAGGGTAGGTAAGGCTCTTCCTGTGATCTTTCCTGCTGATCTAATGATTCTTTGTAGTCTGATCTTGTCATGGAAGGTGGCAGAGGTGAACCAGACCATTATGGAGTTGGTGAGGACAGATTCAATGATTGCTCTGTGGAACTGCACCGACAGTTCTTTGGGCAGGTTGTACTTCCTCAGCCGGCGCAAGAAGAACAACCTCTGCTGGGCCTTTTTAATGATGCAGCTGATGTTGGTACTTCAGATCCTGGGAGACTGTCGTTCCCAGGAACTTGAAGGTCTCCACGGCTATCGCAGTTCTGCCCAGCAGGGTTGGGAGGGACAGTGGTGGGGGGCTCTTCCTGATGTTCACTGTCATCTCCACTGTCTTGAGTGTGTTCAGCTCCAGATTACTGTGGCTGCACCAGAGGACTGGTCTTTCAACTTCCTGTTTGTATGCAGACTCATCACCATTTAGGATGAGGACGATGAGTGTTTTGTCATCTGTTCTGAAGCTGCATAATAGATGTTCATAATTATTCCATGAAATTACAGTAAGAGCAGTAATAAACAATACATTTCCCCCCTTAATGAATTAGTTTGATTCTGATTCTAACAGGTTTCAGAGTAAATACTAACACTGTGGTTCCTGAACTATTTTCATGGAAAACAAACCAAAAAACAAAAGCAAAAAAAAAAAAAAAAATACATTTCTCTATTTTTTTCATGAATTGCACGCTGGATGACTGGGTACAGTGTTAAGTTTAGCTAGCAATGGGCCACCATGACCACCCGTGGTGATGAAAGGCATCTGTGTGCACAATCACTGGCTGACTAAAAGCTCCCTCAAGCATAGAAGTGATATGTGATGCATGGCATCAAATAAGGGATACCCTGATGCCCTACTGAAAAACATGGGGCAGGTCCATAAAGATTCACTTCTGGTAGACTTATTTCACACACGCTGACATTTGGCAATGATAGGTTGACCTTTGCATGGCTGCAATGGTTAGATGAGTCTCACTGTCATCATACATAGATGCTTTTTCAGAACCCCTTTTCTTCACATTAAACTTACTAGTATTATAAATGTCATTTTTCAACATGAATTAATTGCAGGTTATTATTTTTCCCTAAACCAAAAAAACAAAAAACAAAGAAGTTTGGTGAGTGAAAGTGAACGAGCGAGTGAGAGAAAAAAGTAAAACTAAGTGCAAAACACAAAGTCTCAGTTGAGGTTTTCATTACTGTAGTACTTAAAATGTTCCCCAAGTTATACATCCTCAGGCACCCTGTATTGCAGGAATGAGATTTTGTGTAATTTTGATCACTGGACCTCAGATATGCCTGCTACTGTGTGGGACAGCGGTGCAGTGCTTAGCACTGGCGCATCACAGCAAGAAGGTTTCTGGTTTGAACCCCGGCTGAGGTCTTTCTGTGTGGAGTTTGCATGCCCCCCCAGTGCCAGCGTGGGTGTACCTCTGAGTACTCAGACGTTCAGCCGCAGTGCTAAGACTTGCATGTTGGATTAATAGGTGATTCAGAATTGGCAGTGGATGTGAGGTAGGTAAAATGCTTGAAACTTGCTAAACAATAAAGCACTACATGAATGTATGGTTAAAATGTGCCTTGCAGTCCAATGTGGCTTGAGTGCTCAGTATGACTAGAAAAGTGGTAAATGTGAGTACAATAGTGCACTGCATTTCTTCGTCTAGACGTCACATTATAGGAAATCAGTTGCTCTTAAATCAAGTTCATAAACTTTAGTCTGAATTCCAGCTGTATCCACCAGGCACTTAGTAGCTTTGTACATGTACATTTTATGTGTAAGTTGAGTCGCAAAGTGCAACTGGGAATGTCATCAGTGGAGTTATTTTATTCAAAGAAGTACAGCAAAGTTGCTAATGCAGACTTATAATAAAATATATAGAAACTGCCACATAGGAAATGTCTCTAGTCTAAGGTCTGGATGACTTAATATAACATTTCATCAGACTGCATTATCAGATAAATGAATGAGCACAGCCTCATTCTCCAGTCAGACATGAGCCCAAAAATCAAAGGTCAAGGTGCTGTCAGGGATGATTGCTTACTTTCTTTTTCTTTCTTTCTTTTTTCTTTTTAATTGACTTTCCTATCGACTTTTTTAGAGATTGCATAACCAATTACTGCTCACAATCAAATCTGTTACTGTAAGCATTTAAACAACAACAAAAAAACTATAATCAACTGACTTTGTTTCCTGTGGTCCAACATAAGGTCAGCCTATCAATTTTCTTGTCTATTTTCCTCTGAGCATTAGTGACAGAAGCCTGAAGAAGGATCAATCATCAACATTGACCAATCTGTGACCTCAGACTGGTAATGTGGCGCAATTACTTTATGATACCAACATCCATATGGGATGGCTGTGTGAGGTATTCTGTATTCTCCAGTATTCCTTGTTGACTTTGCTGAACTGCATGTTTAATGCACAGGTCCCATGGCAAACCATTACTGTAGCTTCTGTTAGACACAACTCCTTCTCTGGGGAGAACTGCAACCAATTAAAATAACCTTGAATGAAAGATGCTCTCAGGGAGGATTACATGCCAGGTGGTGACAGGTGGACAAGGGTGCCATGTTGAGTTTCAGCATGTGTGTGTGTGTGTGTGTGTGTGTGTGTGTGTGTGTGTGTTTTCTAGCAGAAGACAGCTATAAAAAGAAAGGTTATTATGTTCAAGTATTTGCACATGGGATCTTTTGCTGCACCTGTACCAGCTGTTGCGAGAAACGAAACTTGGCTCTGATCTCTGATGCTGGGAGGGACTTGACAAGAAGTGGGACATCAATTTCAAGTTCCAATCACTGTTATTTACAAATAGCTCACGGTGTACATTTTCAGTGCTGATGTACCTGTCACTCATGCAGTGACAATGAATAATGAGCTTCATACATGTCTGGTTTTCATTTACTGGACATACCTTTTTTTACTCCAATTTAACGTTTCAAGGTTGATTCATACTGCTTTTATGACCAGTTATGGTTAGGCGCAAAAAAACATCAAGAATCTGAAAAAAAAAATGTATTTACTAATATTTTGGTTTGTGATCTATTCACAAAGGAGAACGTTTAGTTGACTAATAGATAAAATGATCAGCAAATAAATTTATAGAGCTGTAACTTTAGAAGTAGCAAAAACAAGGAATGCACTTTCCAGCTCAGTAACTCCAAAAGATTTTGAACACTACAGAAGACAGCTGAAAAGGATCATCACAGAATTCTTTCGTTGGAAAGAACAACCTCTTGAAGACATCTATCAGCATCAAAAACACTTTCAAGGAGGTACGTGTATCATTGCCAAAGTCTACAATCAATAGATGCCTTCATGAATGTAAATACGGAGGGTTTACAACAAGGTGCAAACTATTGGTTATACTCAAGAACAGGAAGGTCAGATTAAATTTTGTCAGAAAGAATCTAAAACATCCTGCCCAGTTGTGGGGGGAAAAAAAAATCTGTGGACAGATTAAACCAAGATGAATGGCTGTCGATGGAACAAGATCACTAGTGTTTACTGATGATGTGATGGCTGACAAAAGGAGCAGGAAGAGTTCTGCAGCATACAGGTCTATACTCTGTGCCAAGATTCAGCCAAATGTTGCAAAACTGACTGGATGGTCCCTCACATTGGAAATGGATAATGACCCAAAGCAAACTGCAAAAGCAACCAAAGAGTTTCTCAAGGCAAAGACATGGGGTATTCTTCAATGACCAAATCCATCACCTGATCATAACCCAACAGAGCAACTGTTCACTTACTGAAGACAAAACGGAAGGCAAAGAGACCCACGAAAAGCAGCAACTGAGGGTGGCTGTAATAAAGGACTGGCAGAGCATCTCAAAGGAGGAAACAGGATTTGGTTGTAGCACAGGACTCTCTCACCTGTGGGTGCACCTCAGCACAGACAACGTTGACACCATTTTTCAAGAACACACTTTTTTATTTAGAGGGCACTGAGTGGTGGCCTTTTGTGACAGGCCCAGCTTCAGGGTGCACTCATTTGCATGGCCACCATCTTCCTTTCTTTCTGGCAGGCAGGCAGGTTCTTATGTCTTCTCTTCCAGGACTGAAAAACTGCTGAATAAGGAAAGGCTGATTAACCGATGTCCCCATGGTGTGCCAATTCCTCCACACTGCACCACAACTCCCCCTGCAGCTGAGCCAAGCTTATACCCTTAAACCCTCCATCAATAGGTTCTAGACTTCAAGAAGTCATTGACTACAAAGGATTTTTATCTGTATATTAAAACCAATCCGCATATTTAAAATTATGTTGTTTGTCCTATTACTTTTGAGAGTGTAAACATAGGGACTGTTTATAAAAATGGCTGTAATTCCTAAACAATACAAGCCCCTTGACTTAAATCTGTAAGTATGCAATTCAATCACATTTTTATTGTTTGATTTCTAATCCATTGTGGTGGTATACAGAGGCAAAATTATTAATTTGTCATTGTCCCAAAACTTATGAACCTAACTGTATTAGTAATATTATTATTCATGAATGTCTCTGAGTGTCAGTACTTTTACTTTTATTAACCTATTAAGTACATTTTCCTGAATATACTGTGATTAAATACTTTAAAGTATCTTTTCCAATCTAGAATGCTTACTTGAGTGCTTTATGTCTTATTAGTACTTTAAATCAAGTAGATGTTCTGAGGTTCTTTCATGTTTTTGAAACCAGTCAACAAATTAGTGTGTGTAGATTAAACAGAATTCAGACTGACACACGGCCTTTTTCCGTTCAGCTTATCAGAGGGGGACTCCGACAATGCACAATAATTGCAACTGCCTTTATATGGACAGTGTATCTTCCACAATCAAAAGGACTATTTTGCTGTATTTTTAATACAGGATTGAATCCTGTTTAGTGAAGATACAAGTACAAAGTCCAAGAGTGTTAGAAAAAATTAAGGGGAACAAAATCAGTTGGTCCCCCGGCAGCTGCTTTCAGCACAAATGCATATCTACAGTACATATTTGATTTCACATTCCCTACAGGACGCATGCATCATGACCAGCTGTAACTGCTCGCTTTAACTGAAGGATTTGATTTTTCTGGCAGAGATGGCTTGTATTTGTGCATTGCTCAGACACGATCAATATCAGCGGATATCAATACACGTGGTCAGTAACATGCAGTACTTTTTATGCTTTGATAATGCACTGATTTATGTTGTTTGCTAAAGGTATCCCGATATTGTGAAGCCAGAGGTCTCTGTAGATAACATTTCAGGATTTTTTAAACATTTGTATCGATTTGCACTTAGCATAAAAAATCAGTTCCTTCTAGATGACAGATAGCTTTCTGGTTTTCCAATGAGCCATCATGAAAATGGGTTGCCAAACATGACACAATATGCTGATAGCTGGTTAAAGGTAAGGATTATTATGTTAAACCAGCAGAATGGTGGCTAAAAGTCCAGAGATTGGTGGTTGTAGTGGTCATTTACAGCAGCAACACAAAGTTACACTATCTATTAGATTCCCACTTGTTTTGACAAAACAGCACATGCTGGTCAATATCGTCCACATGTTAAATTTAGTTATCTCAGCTTCAAACTATGAACAAGAATAGACAAACTATGGCAGCGGCACTTTAAATTTAGATAAATGGGTTATAATATCTAAGTGAAATACTCCTTTGCAGGTCTATTATTCACAGTAGCATTTCAACCAGGGCACATATTTTATTGAAAGCATACTGAAGTGAATCTAGAAAGCAATATTTGGTTTGCTTATTCAATTGTAGGAAAAATATGAGATCCCTTCTTTCCATATTAAACAGCCAGATAATAGAATAGCTTGTTTATTTTTAATCTGGGGTGTCTTTAGAGAGAAAAACAATGACAATTGTGACAAAATGACTCATTGCAGTGTAAAAGATCTGTTGTTCTTAATCTACAATGTACAATGCCTATAAAAAGCATTCCAGAGATGTTCAGTCAGATTCAAGTCTGGGCTCTGGCTGGGCCACTCAAGGACATTCACAGAGTTGGTCTGAAGCCACTCCTTTGTTATCTTGGCTGTATGCTTAGGGTCGTTGTCCTGCTAAAGGATGAACTGTTATCCCAGTCTGAAGCAGGTTTTCATCCAGGAAGTCTCTTTATATCGCTACATTCATCTTTCCCTCTATCTTGACTCGTCTCCCAGTTTCTGTCGCTGAAAAACATCGAAACAGCGGGATGTTGCCACCACCATGCATCACTGTAGGGATGGTATTGGCCAGGTGATGAGCGGTGCATGGTTTCCTCCAAACATGACGCCTGGCATTCACGCCAAAGAGTTCAATCTTTGTCTCTTCAGACCAGAGAATTTTGTTTCTCATGGTCTGAGAGTCCTTCAGGTGCCTTTTGGCAAAGTCCAGGTGGACAGCCATGTGCCTTGCCTGCCTGGCTTCTGTCTGGCCACTCTACCATACAGACCTGACTGGTGGATTGCTGCAGAGATGGTTGTCCTTCTGGAAAGTTCTCCTCTCTTTACAGAGGAACACTGGAGCTCTGACAGAGCCACCATTGGGCCCTTGGTCACCTCCCTGACCAAGGTCCTTCTCCCCCAAATGCTCTGATTTTTATCACTAGTGCTCTGTTGAATATGCACCTCAGCACTGTATACAACCCCGCTCTGTAAACTTGCTGTACTTCGTCTGCTGGTTCCTAAACATTTCTATTTTGAAAAAAACGGTGAAAAAAGGTGATTGCGGAGGAGGAAAGGAATTTCAAAAGCTGACTTGTTACAATGGTACCACACTTGAATTCACTCAGCTCTTTGGAATGAACCATTATTTCACAAAATTTTGTAAAGGCAGAGTGCATAGTTAGGTGCTTGATTTTATACACTTCTGAAAATGGGATTGAATAAACACCTGAATTAAGTGATTAAGAGGTGTGGTCCACTATTTTTGTCCATAGAGTGTACCTGCTCTAGTATAACAAGAACTCAATTTTTAAAAAATCGTATAAAGGTGTAGTGTAATGATATCATATAACTTTATTTTCTGTAGTTAACAGAAGCTAAACTATAGCTAACAATAACAGTGTAATGTTTTTATGAATTACATTCCTGAATATGGAGAGGAGTCAAAAAACAAAGTACTTTTTCTTCTTCTTCTTCTTCTTCTTCTTCTTCTTCTTCTTTCAGCTGCTCCCATTAGGGGTCGCCACAGAGGATCATCTGCCTCCATCTCACCCTATCCCTTGCATCCTCT
>VUQH01086155.1:0-25332 GCA_015106775.1 Etroplus canarensis | reverse complement strand
GCTAGATGTTCTCCCAGCTGAATCTTTTTGAACTTCCTTGCTTTTTCAGTTATTTGTTGCCCCGTGCCAACTTTTTTGGGACCTGTAGCAGGCATCAAATTTGAAATGAGCTCATTTCGTGGATGAAGGTGCACAATTTCCCAGTTTAAACATTTGTTATGTTATTTATGTTCTGTTGTGAATAAAATAGTGGCTCATGATTTGAAAGTCTTTTAGTTTTCATTTTGTTCAAATTTAAAGAACGTCCCAACTTTTCTGGAATTTGGGTTGTACTGTTTCTTAAAGACTTCATAGAAACATTTTATCTCAATATGTGGCCTTGCTCAAAGTTCTGGCATATACCATTCTGGCATTAAGGAGATGAATTTTATATATCAACAGATGTATATCTTTCCAGGTTAGGTGAATTTCTTCTGAGCAGGCTGAGTGATGTCTGCATTAAGGTGCTTCTTTATGAATTGTACAAAGGAGTTGGTCTTCGCTGATTCAATGCTTTCTTTTACAAAGGGGCAACAGTATTGAGTGTCGTACAGTGAGGCTGCAGTACTTTCAACAAATAACTGACTTGTGTGGAAATTGTACGTAGGTGTCCTTTACTGCAAGTAAATAATAGGTTAATCTCTCTCTTAAATATGGTTACAGCACTTTCAGCCATTTATTGTAGTAATATTTTTCCCGAATACAATTGAGTCTATTATGTAAAATTTAATATTATTTAAAAATGGTTAAACCAAAGAATATTTTTAGGAAATACTATTAAATATGTCCCTGCTGTATATCAGAAAGCTGTACTTAAAACAGTGAGTAGGTTTATCTACATTTAGAAGGAAGCCAGTTGACACCAATATTGAGTTAAATGTCGTGCTGAGGCTGACATTCTCAACAATTTCATCAATAAAATAAACCACTATAATTACATTATCCGTACTGAGCATCAGAGAAAAAGTCAGAGAACTGAGGTAACAACTCTAAGGGGCAGGTCGATGATGTAAACGCAGTTTACAGTAAGATTAAGGTTTTCCAGAGAGTTACAACTTAAGTTTAAGTCACTGATTAATACACTTATGTGGAAAGTTGCTGCCTAGCCTCCTCCTCTGCCTGTGTTTAGAGGATTCTGTAATTTGTGGTCACAGTTTTAATGGTAAATGCACTGGCATTTATACAACACATTTCTAGTCTAACTACTCAAAACCATATTCAGCTGTCCTCTAACTGTCTAACACACACTTTGCTGACGGCACTTCATCTGTCAGACACACTTAAACCACTTGGGGACATTTGGGGGTTTAGTGTCTTTCCTAAGACACGTTATCATTCAGCCATGAGGAGCTGGGGATCGGCCCACTTCAGTTCCATTATTTTAGAACCTGCTCAGGCTGTGATGCATTTCCTTTCTCTGACTCAGGTTTTTGACTTACCTCATTCCAAAGCAAATGTTTAACAAATATCCTACCAGTCACAAAGCAGCCAATCCTCACCCAACCACTCTCTCTACATTTTTTTATAGATGTCATTTCTCCTACACTCTTCAACCCTTACTACCGACGGCTGACATTTGATGTGTCCTCATTGGAGAAGAATGCCTCCAACTTGGTGAAGGCAGAGCTCAGGATCTTCCGTCTTCAAAACTCTGGGGCCCGAGTGTCCGAGCAGCGTATCGAGCTCTATCAGGTACATGCACTTTTGTCTAAAGTAACATCCACTGATGCCAGGATTTACCAAATATGACTTGAGTTACTTCGGTTTTTATTAATGCTCACAGAGACTGATTAAGTACGCGTTTTTTTTTCATTGTTAAACCAAAATGTATTCTAATTTTTGTGATTTTATCCCATGGTTTATGTAGCACTGAAATCACAGAATATCAACAAATCGTATTATTACCAGAGCATCAACAGTTGTGACACATACTTTAAAGTACCAATCAATATATATTTGTTTTTAAATGGCAAAAAAAGTCAACAGCCAAAAACACAACACACATACAAGAGACGGGACAAGCAGGAAAAAATCAGTTTCCTTGATGTGTGTTTGCATATGTTTTACTACTACCATCCTTGCCACCTCCATCACTACGTCAAGCAATAGTAATAGATTACTTTGGGAAAGTGGCGTGTCACCCCAGCTACTGGCAGTGAGGACTGGACAGGGCACCATCCGAGGGAAAGGCTGCAGGGTCAGTCATACTGGCTGAACAACTTATTTTTTTAGTCTTTGAAGATTATCATAAGTCTAAATCCCATGACATTATTGCATTATATTGCATTGCTGTCTATTGTGTGCAGATATTTTCCTTTATTTTGGAGAGAGAAGAGTGCTCTATTTGAATATTTACTATAAGGTCATTAAGGTGGGCACTGAAAATTCAGTTGAGTTCAGTTTTATTTATATAACACCGATTCAAAACAAAAGTTGCCTCAAGCTGCTTTGGAATCAGAACTTTATGAATCCCAGTGGAGAAATTGCATTGTGTTACAGACACTCAGTTATATATAAATAAATTTGAATTTAAACAACAGAAAATGAAGACTAAAAGAAAAAACATTTCTGCATCATTTGCAATATGTAACATAAATAACTTCAAAGTTAAACACTATATACAATATGATGTGGCGATAGAAACTAGTAATAGTGTCACAGGGAGGAGTTACAGAGTGTGATGTCACAGCTAGGAATGATTTCCTGTGGCGTTCTGTGGAGCATCGTGGTGGAATGAGTCTGCTGCTCAACGTGCTCCTATGTCTGTCCAGCACGTCATGGAGAGGCTACCACAGACTCCTAAAACATCCTGAGCATCGTCCAGCAGATACTGAAGGACCTGAGTCGTCTCAGAAAATAGAGACACTCTGGTCCTTCTTGTAGATGTCTTCTGTGTGTTTAATGAAGTCCAGTTTATTATCAGTGTGCACACTGAGGTATTTGTAGTCCTCCACAGACCCCATGAGTAGAAACAGAGGTCACTGGTGTTTTTGTCCTTCTTATCTCCACAACCAGTTCTTTGGTCCTTGTCACATTGATTTACAGATGGTTTAGTTTACACCACATGACAAAGCTGCCCACCACAGTCCTGTCCTCTTTCTCATCATCCTCTCTGATGTGCCCCACTGCTGCTGAGTCATCAGAAAACTTCTGGAGGTTGCAGGTCTCTGTGCAGTAGTTAAAGTCTGTGGTGTAGAGGGTGAAGAGAAAAGAGAGAACAATACAGTACCCTGTGGAGCGCCGATGTTGCTGACTATGCTATCCAACACATAGTGCTGCAGATGCACATACTGTGATCTGCCAGTCAGGTAGTTTAAAAAAATGCAGGCCGCAACGGAGGCATCCACCTGCATCACTGACAGCTTCTCACCCAGGAGAGCTGCACTGATGATGTTGAATCCACTGGAGGGGTCAAAAAACATGACTCTCACAGTGCTCAATGGTTTGTCCAGAAGAGTGTAGATGCAGTTGAGCAGGTAGATAATGGCATCCTCAAGTCCAAGTCAGGGCTGGTAGGTGAACTGGAAGGGGTCCATCAGGGGTCTGACGATGGGCCGAAGCAGGTCCAGGATGAGCCTCTCCAAGGTCTTCATGATGTGTGATGTAAGTACTACAGGTCTGTAGTCCTTAGGGCCACTAGGGTGTGATGGCACAGGCATGAGACATGACCACTTTCACAAAACGGGGACCTTTTTCAGATCAAGGCTCAACTTGAAAATGTAATGCAATACTCCACAAAGCAAATAATATAAGCATTTCGACGGCACCAAAAAGCGAAACAATTAAATGTGAATCATTGAATATGAGGGCTGTCTCTTCTAAGTCCCTGTTGGTGAGCTATTTATTCATTCATCAACATATTGATTTGTTTTGTCTCACAGAAACCTGGTTACAGCAGGAAGAATACATCAGTTTAAATGAATCACCTCCCCTGAGTCAGACTGTCAGAATCCTCGAAGTACTTCTCAAAGGAGGAGGCATGTCAGCAATTTTTAACTCTAGCTTACTGATCAACCAAATACAGAGTTAATAGATGTTTGTCTCGTCAGAGGTAATGGTGCATAGTTTTTCAGTTCAGCTCACTTAGGACTAACTTCTTTTCAAGGTGAAGCAAGTGCATCAAAAAAATAAAGTTTTTACACAGGCCATATTGACATGTTTGAAGAGTGGGGTATTTCATTATGTATTTTTTGCTTTTTCTTATTCTTTAACCTCTTGTAAATAGATTTGACCTTTTATTTGTCACAAGCTATTGGAGATTCTCCTAATTCAGCAAATTAAATGTGACTATAACTTCATTTGAAACCCTCACTCTTGGCCTTGATCACCCTGACTGGAAAACTCAAATGCACTGTCCCTTATTCAGAGTTTTTATATGAATTCTCCGACTTTTTATCAGATTTTATGCTTAGTTCAGATTAAATAATTATAGTAAGTGATTTTACCATTCATGTAGAAGTTGAAAATTACAGCCTCAACATTGCATTTAATTCGTTATTAGACTCAATTGGCTTTTCAAAAAATGCAAATGAACCAACTCACTGTTTCAATCACACTCTTGAGCTTGTCCAGGCATATGGCATAGAAACTGAACATTTAATAGTATTTCCTGAAAATCCTCTTCTGTCAGACCATTTCTTAATAGCATTTGAGTTCATCATAATGGACTACACAGCGCTGGGGAGAAAATTTCTCTTCAGTAGATGTTTTTGTTGAAAGTGTTGTGACTAAATTTAAGGAAATGATTCATCCATCATTATTTCCTTTAATACCCTGTGCCAACACAGTGCAGAGCAGCTGCCTAAACTTTACTCCCACAGAGGTAAATTATCTTAATAGTCTCACAACCTCCCTATGTTCGACTCCTCTGAGAAAGAAAGCAACAAATTTAGAGAGGTGTGACTCCCTGGTTTAATTCACAAAGACACGTCTTAAAGCAGGTAACCTGCAAGCTAAAGAGGAAATGGCATTCCACTAATTTAGAAATAGTCTGTTAACATATAGAAAAGCCCTCTGTAAAGCTAGGACATCTTACTATTCGTCATTGATGGAAGGGAATCGGAACAACCCCAGGTTTCTTTTCAGCACTGTAGCCAGGCTGACAAAGAGTCAGACCTTTGTTGAGCCATGTATTCCCTTAGCTCTAACGAGTGTCAGCTTCATGAATTTCTTTACAAATAAAATTTTATCGTTTAGAGAAAAAAATATTTATACTTTACCCACAGGTGTGCCATTAAGTATGGTAATTTTAGTAACTGCTGATATTTGTTTGGACTTTTTCTCTCCTGTTGATCTCTGAACTAACCTTAGTAGTTGTGTGTGTACCTTTTGGCTGCTCCCTTGTATTCTCCACCAAGGGGTCACCACAGCGGATTGATCCGCACTGGTAATTTGGCAGAGGTTTTATGCCGGATGCCCTTCCTGACGCAACCCTCCATGGTGGGAGGGGCTTGTGGCCCCACCTGGAATCAAACCAGGGACCTTTCGCTTCAGAGGCAAATGCGCAAACCACTACGCTACCAGGGACACTATATCACAGGCTTCTAAGGTTGCTGTAATTAAACCACTACTTAAAAAGCTTTCACTTGATCCAGCCATCTTTGATATTTACAGACTGATTTCCAGCCTTCCTTTCATTTAAAAAATTCTTGACAGAGTTGTTGCAGACCAACTGTGTGATCACTTGCAGAGGAATAGCTTATTCAGAGACTTCCAGTCAGGATTTAGAGTTCATCACAGCGCACAAACCGCACTATTGAGGGTTACTAATGATCTTATGGCCAATGACAGTTGACTCATCTCTTCTTCTAGACCTCAGTGCAGCATTTATTTAATACAGTCAGCCACAACATATTACTACAGAAACTAGAATACTGTGTTGGTATTAAAGGGAATGCATTATGCTGCTTTGAATATTATTTATCTGACAGATTCCAATTTGGGTATGTAAACAAGGAATCTTTGTCATGTAGTCCCACAGGGTTCTGTACTGGAACCAATACTCTTTACATTATACATGCTTCCCTTAGGTAATATTATTATAAAACACTGCATACAGTTTCATTGCTATGGAGATGACACCCAGTTATATTTATCTATGAAGCCAGATGACACAAATCAGTTAGTTAAACTACAGGCATGTCTTGAAGACACAGACCTGGGTGGCCTGTCATTTTCTATTAAAATTAGACAAACTGAGGTTATTTTATTTGGCCATATAAACCTCAGAAACACTCTTTCTAACCAGATGGCATTACTACACATTTGCATTTGTATAGCACTTTCCTACGCCGACTGAGGTCTCAAAGTGCTATTTACTATAAGCATCGTTCACCCATTCACACAGCGCTTTATTCTATGCCTTTAAGCACATTTAACTATCACACACACTTTCACACTCTGCTGGATGCACAGGAGCAATTTGGAGTTCGCCAGTGACTTGCCCAAGAACACTTTAACATGTAGACTGGAAAAGCCAGGGATCGAACTGCCCACCTTCGTGTTGGAAGACGACCCACCCTACCTCCTGAGCCACAGTCGTCCCGAGGAGCCACTATACCAAAGAATCAAACCTCTCTGGTTCCACTGATTTTCAAAGCAGCTGCTGTATCCAGTTTCATATGCAATGAGGCTGCAGCACCATTGAGATGGCACATGGTTATGAAGGACACAACAGAGGAATCACTCCCTTAAATTTGTTTCAGCACTTTCAGATGATCAACTATTTGAATTTGTTGTTTCCACTGATGCCATGTAGTCCATTATTGGAAATTTAAATGTTATTAAGAAATTCTCAGACAAAAGAAGATTTTTAAGGAGTGAATAAAAGACAAGATTGAGTGTGACTGAAACAAAACTGTTCTAGTCTTATTGACCACTCATAGTGCTTTACACTACAAGCCAAACAGTCACCTTTCCCCACAGCACTTCTATATATTATCGTTCTTATGTTCCAACTCTGTCAAATTTAGAATTAACAATTAATATTACATGCATGTCTTTGGAAACCAGAGCTCCTGGAGAAAAAAACATGAACGCACAGGGAGAACATGCAAACTCTACACAGAAAATCCCCCCAAAATTTCAAAGATATGATCCCCTAAGGAAAGCATGCTTAAGGAGAAAGATACTGCCCCTAGCACAGAGCCCTGTAGAATTCTGTCAAAACTTGTGTGGTGTGTGGGAGAGTCATCAGTTACATGAAGAAGTTGGAATTTATCCGATAAATACGACTCATAACAGTTTAGTATGGTTCCTTTATTGCCAGTCATTCCAGTGTGAATGCAACATTGAGATTTATCAAAATATGCACAGAGACAAGTACATTGTTTCAGAAGATTGTTAGTGTCTACAGTGCATGTACTCTCAATCTGACTGAAATGTTTCAAACAGTTCATTCCTGTGCTTTTTTAAGGATTTTATTAAAAAAAAGGCAGATGTGGGTTAGAAGTCTCAAAAACTCTTTCTTAGGCATTTTAAGTAAATGTTTAACTACAGCACCTGGTGTATAAACATTCCAAAACAGCGTTCCAGCATCTATAATTAATGATTATTTCATTCTGATAGGTAGTTGATTACAAAATATCAGGTAAGATCATTTTTCATGTGCTGCAGCCTGACAGTCCCGATGTCACAGACATGTGTAACTCACCAGATTGCCCATCTGCTCACTCTGCTCATCTTTCTTTCCTTCTCATCCCTGTCATGCTTTCATGCAGAAGATGTCAAAAAAAAGGTTCCATCACAGTACTGAAGTGTCTAGCTAGCTCTAATGAAGAGGAGAGCAAGTATAAACCGAGTGAATTCTGTTCTTTAAGTGGCAACTGATAAAAACGAATATCACCAAAACACAAACTGTTCCATGCAGTTTGGCACACAGTCTAGCCAGGAATTATAATGCCAGCTACAGTTAATGTGTTTTCCAGAGAGAGAAAATGATAATATGATGGTTTTTACTCTCAGAGAGGGAGAAAGCGTTAAGAAAAGAGAGAACAAGAGAGGAAGATGAGAGACAATTTGTATCTGAAGTTATTGGTTTATGAAATAAATTTTACATTATAACATTATAATTGCATATTTCATAAAACCAATAACATTATAATTACATGTTGTTCGACGTTTACACTGGAAGCAAATTACAGGCTAATCTGAGTCGCTTGCATACATGTGGTGCAGTTTACAGTGATGGATCATGGACAGCTGTTGCAGCACAGACTGTGGTATCCATGCTCACAACTAAGTCCTTTGTAGCAGCACAGACATCATTTGTGGATAAAGCCAGCAAACGTTTCAGTGTTTTATGAGTTGTCTAGATGCAGTTTTTACATCCCAGTGACCTCTGAAATGAAAATCAGTTATAGATAATGCTTTAAAATAACTGCCCAAATATGTGTCCATATTCTTATAGCTGCTTAGTAACACCACTTGCATTCATTTTAAGCTGATGACGATCTTTAGTAGCATTTTCCAAATTCCACCTACATGCCAGCTTTATACTGGTAACTGATGGCTGATGTAACATCTGCTTGTATGCCGTAGAATGTTGGCTAAACCCACAAAGAGCAGTGAGCCTCAGAGCCAGCACAGGTCACAACTGCTCTACACCTAAAATGAGGGTTTCCCCACCTGCCGAATCCTACTTTAACTCCTGTGTATGGCTTGTCAGTAAAGACGGATTTAACAGATTTAATGTAGAAGAGTTCATTCAGACTCAGTAAGGCTGGGCTCTAAAGAAATGTTGATGGTTTAGACCAAAAAACTGTTGAACTGGAGAAAAGTTGTCCACATATAAATCAGACCTATCCAGAATAGTTACGATTTTTTGGAATTAGTGAAACGACACTTGCTTTCTAGTTTTTGCTTTTGCTGATGTCTGTAAGGGTATAAGGTGTAGGCTTAGAAATTTTATAATCATCAAAAGTATTTTTAACCCACCGGATCATAAAAACTCAATGATATCCATGTTTCATTTCTTTGCATACTATTTGTGTCTGGGTTCTTTTTGTCTCCTCTGTCAGGTTTCCCACACAAGTCCTAAAGGGGAGATCAGAGAGAAAGCAGAAGGAATAGTGTTTTACACATTAGGCAGTGATGGGCCAACATAAACACATGGTTCTGAAGAACAGCAGAATTAAAGAGGTCTATGCTGTATCTGGTTACACTTTCACTGCTCCTCCCAGACCTGCTCAATCAATTTAAGGAAAAAAATCAGACTCAAACAAAGCCTCACTCAACTAAAGACTGTCGTATCTTCCACTGCATTAATTTGCCTTTACCAAATCATAGAAAATGACTTTAATGTTATGCAGGTATCATTGATTAGCCATGTTCAGTACATTTTTGAAAAGACAGCTTCAGTGTCATTGATACCTAGTAATCCCATCCATAATAATTATAAGCAGAATCATGACAAAGGGCAGCCCTTGCATAGTGCAGCTCCCACCAGGAATGAATTCAACTCGTCGGCAATGCAAACCAAGCTCTCACTGCCATCGCACAGAACCCAAATAGCTCATGACAATGGGCAAGACACCCCATACTCGCAAAGTAACCCCACAGGACAGCTTGAGGAATGCGGTTGAAATCAACAAAATACATGTATACTGGCTGGGAATATTCACATGGACTCTCAAGTATCCTCAAGAGGATAAAGAGCTGGCCCAGGATTCCACGATCAGGATGAAAAACCATATTGTTCCTCCTGGATCTGAGAGTTGCCTAACAGAAAGACTGTCCTCTCCCGTACCCTGGCATAGACCATTCCAGGGAGGCTGAGCGATGTTGTTCCTCTGTGATCAGCGCACACCCTCTAGTCCCTTTTCCTAAAAAAGGGAAACACCACCTAAATCTGACAATCCAGTGCCCCAGACTTCCTCATTACATTGCAGAGGTGTCTCAACCAAGACATTTCCACATCTAGACCCTCAAAGAACTCAAAGAGAATCTCATAAATGCTAGGGGCTCTGCCACCAAGGAGTTGCTTAACCACCTCAGTGACTTCTCCCCAGTGATGGGCCAGTCATCCCCCCTCATCCCTACACATCTATAGAAGGTATGTCAGTGGGATTGATGAGGTCCTTGAAGTATTCCTTTCACTGTGCGACTATGTCTTTAGTTAAAGTCCGCAGCAGCTCAGTGTGAGTACAGCACCATTTCCCCTCCTGAGTTGCCTGATGGTTTACCAGAATCATTTCAAGGCCATCCAATAGTCTTATCCACACTCCACTTGGCCTGCGGGTACCTGTCAGCTGCTTCCAGAGTCCCACAGGCTAACCTGGCCAGATAGGACTCCTCCTTTAGTTTGGCAGCACTCTTTACTCCACTGCCAAACATCTGATTTAGGGATTACCACCACGACATGCATCAACCACCCTAGAGCCTCAGCAATACATAGAGGTGCAGAACATGGTCCACTCAGACTCAGTGCCCCCAGCCCCGTCCACAATACTACTGAAGTTCTGCCAGAGGTGGGAAATGAAGATCTCAGGTATTCTGTGAGCTACATGGAGAGGATATTAATGGGCTCACAGAATTAATCAGACTCTATTAACTTTTGCACTGATGCCATCAAGAACTGTTAAGTGTTACCCAAACATCAAAATTTGAGTGACAATGGACATCAAAGCACTCCTTAACAGGAAAAAGGCCTTCGAGCGAGGAGGTAAAAAATATGTCAAAATGAACTAGACATCAATTAGGGTGGTCAAGGACAATTACAAGAGGCAGCTGGAGTGCAAACTCAAAAAATATTAAGTTTAACAACTTTGACCTCATGGGGCTTTAATTTGTCAACAGATTTTAGGACACAAAGACCCGGCGTCCCCAACACAGCGCTATATTGACAGCAAGGTGGTACGAACACAAACCGAGGGGGAGTGGCTCTCCTTTGACGTTACAGAGGCAGTTAGTGAATGGCTGAACCACAGAGGTGAGTGCGCATCCTTCCCTGTGCTGTTGCGTGCTCCTCACCGCTCATGTTGCATTGTCACATCACCTTTCCTTCTGTTTCTCCACAGATCGAAACAGTGGATTCAAGCTCAGTCTGCACTGCCCATGCTGCACTTTTGTACCATCAAATAACTACATTATTCCTAACAAGAGCGAGGAGCTGGAGGCACGATTTGCAGGTCATTTGAAAAACAGGTTGCATGAGAGAGATTTTAAGGTACCCTATTGTGTCACATGATTTGTTACACTCAGTGGAAAAAGCCATGTGCAGATAGTGGACATATTGGACAAAGGATGTTGAAGATGGAGCTGCCAGGCAGGAGGAGAAGAGGAGGACCACAGAGCAGATTCATGGATGTAGTGAAGGAGGACATGCAGAGGGTTGGTGTGAGGGACAAGGATGCAAGAGATAGGGTGAGATGGAGGCAGATGATCCGCTGTGGCGACCCCTAACGGGAGCAGCCGAAAGAAGAAGAAGGTTGAAATTATTCATGCATGTTAAAATATAGTGTATACAGAAACGTTTTCATACATAGAGCTGCAGAAACTGGCTGGCCAGCCGCTGCCACTATGGGTTTTTCCATCGTTCATCAATTTATTGAATTTAAAGAAAATGTACTACATTGTGATATTTCTTGTTATTGTGATGATTTATATTGGGATGTAAAATTTTGGTCATATCACTCAGCCCTATTACACTACATATGGCCCTTGATGACATATGTACCTCGGTGCATAGTTTTGATATGCTGCTGGTTATTAACCTTTCAGTCCTCATCAAAGAAAGCGTCAAACCTGGGAACTCCTCTTCATCCTTGAAAGAAAACAATATAACAAAAAATAATATTCCTTCCAGCACTGCTTGTAACACCCAGTGTTGAATGGGAATGCACATAACAGACTTACCTCAAATTTTGGAGGCTCTTGAGGAGTCATCAGCTCTGATGACTCAGCTTTGCTATCATCACCTGTGCTTCTAGCCTTCTTAATTTTCTTTCGTTTTTTCTTCCCTGAGGTTACCTCTTCAGGCTGTGCAACCATTCTCTCCATCTGCTAAGACATAAAACAGGCAAAAAAAAACTTCAAATATCCCATTAAAATACAGATGTTTAGTTAAAATATGTATTTTTTTTACCTTGGAAATTATGAAATCTGTACAGTTCTGAGGATGCGGTTATGCTTTTTAATGCTGAAGAATTCAGTCTGTTTAATGCGAATAAAACACTGACATATTAGTATTTGTGTATAATTATAAATACACTGTTTTGAAAGGCTGCATCTGTGTTGTCTGACGATGATAATAAATGTCTGCTCAACCAAATTTCTGCGTTGATAATGTAAATGGCTGTCCGAAAACAATTTTTAACCAAAGTTTTGGGAAAAGGGGATTAGACAACATAACAAAACAAAATCATACCCATAATAACTATGCTACAACCATCAGAGAGAAAGTTAGAAGTAACATAATGTCTCTCAAACAGTGCAAAAACTGTCTCTGTGCTGCTTATTGAACGGTACAGACCGAGGTGTGTCTCACTCTGAACCAGAGCTCTTGCAATTGCTTATTTATAAAAAAAATGTTTAAAGGGTCACAAACTCTTATGACAGAGTGTGGAAAGTGAAGTGCGCATGATTATCACTCCAGTGAGTGTGAGTGTCAGGTGGGCATGCTGAGACACCATTAAAAAAGTAATTACCTTGAACAAACAACCTCAGAAGGTGGGCTCATGGTTAATTTTATAACGTCTGACCAAAATCATCATTCACATTAGTTAGATAATGGACATGCTGTGATTTCAGCTATATTTACAAGTAAAATGACCACTCAGAGAAGAGTATGTAACTTTGTTCTCATCCTCAGTGTGGATGCAGCTGCTGTGCAGAGTAATAGAAAATAAACTGCTAAATGGATATGAAAAGTGAGTAATTCTAGATGGTAAAGTTGCTAATTAGCAAGAAGTGAACTTAAGTATGATTACTGTTGAGAGTGAGAGAAATATGCTATATGGACAAAAGTATTGGGCCACACCTCTTAATAACTGTATTCCCATGTTTCATTCAGTCCCATTGCCACTGGTGTATAAGATCAAGCACCTGACCAGTCTGCACTTACAAACATTTGTAAAAGAACGGATCATTCTAAAGTGCTCTATGAATTTGAGCGCATTACTGCTATGGTACTGTCACTGCTGCAACAAGTCAGTTTGTGAAAGTTCTTCCCACAATCAGCTGCAAGTGGCATTATGGCAAGGTGGAAGTGGGAGGGAAAAGGAGGAAAAAAAAAAAAAAAAATCATCACCAAACACTCTGCTGACTAACTGCAACTCCAAACCTCCTCTGACATTAGTATCAGAACAAAACCTTGTGCACCATCTCATAGAGCCCCTTCCCAGATGAATAAAAGCCACTCAAGCAGAAAAGGGGCAACCAACTCCATATTGATGTCTATGGATTTAGAATAGGATGTCATAAAAGCTCATGTCGGTGTAATGAGTAGGTGGCCCAATACTTTCATGCGTATAGTGTATCATGAGTCAAGACGGAGATATAAATATTTTTCCTATTTAAAAAAAATAATTATCTGAATACCAAAATTACATTAAAAAGTAACTGGACAATAAGCAAATATTAAATTAGTAAATCATATAGGCTTTGCCCTACAGACAGATTTCACTCTATCCACACACTAAATTCTATCAGATGCCAGTGCAATGGAAGGTTTTCATCAAGATTTAATAATTAATTAAAATTTATTATGAGATATAAATTGTGATGCTAAGCAAGAGCAATGATCAGGGCATTTCTGTTCTTCTGCAGAATAATGAAGAAAAAATGAAAAGATGTGCTCAACTATAATATGCAAATGTATACTATAAAATGCAAAAAAAATATTTTTTTGATTGGGCCCAGTTAAGACGCAGATAATTGATAGGATAACTAATAAAAGTTCATTTAAGATTTTTGAAGATCTACTCATTGCCTATTAAAAAAAAAAAAAAAACTGGTACTTTTGCTAACCTAAAACACACATCATACCTCTATGTTGTTGCAGCTGATTGCCTGGTCTTTGGAGCCCAGTTTCATCGGTGGTTGAGAAGCAATGTTTGCCCAGGATGTCACCACTGGCTGACCTGTCCACACACACACCAAAAAAGAATAATTAGAATGATAATTATTATTGGGGTTGCCTTAAAGTCGTCGAAAAACTGGCTACAGGAAGTCTGACCCTACCTGTTTTGATAACAGAGGCGCCCAGCTTGGCATCAGTAGCACTTTGTCGGGGGTCAGGTAGTACTGGGGATCCTTTGCTGTCAGACTGCTGAACAGAAAAATCACAGCGGGACCAAATCAATGAGTACAGCTTTCTGTAATGTACAAGAATGGAGCATTAACCCTCACATATCATCAGATTTAATATTCCCATGAGCTGACCTTCCAGGAAGACATCAATTTTGGAGTCTGGGGGCTTGTGAATGAAGGACTTGGACCCCAGCACTCTTTCTGAGCTTCACGAGGAGCAGTTTTCCCCACTGAAACACCAGCCAACTCTGGAAATTCTGCCATCTTCACTTCAAAAGGGACCAGGTTTGTCTGTGCTAGTTTTGGCTTCCCTGCAGAGTTAGGAGCAGACCTGGCACCTTTAAAACCTGTGAATGAAACATAAGAGGAACAGTTTACCTAGAGCTGTGGTTTTCAAACTTTCCGTGACTAAGCTACACCAAAAGGCAAGAAAATTTCAAGGAACATTTGTGCATCTGCCCAAAATAGCTTCTATGTCCCACATGGGCAACACTGACCACACAACAGGTTTGTGGGATTAATAAAGGTTGTGTTCTTCTTCTAAAACAGAAAAGGAAAAAACAAACTAAAAGAACCCATCAGAACGGTGAGGAAAGGTGATTTCAGTGACTTTGAACACCACGTGGATTTTGGTGCCAGATGGGCTAGTCTGAATATTTCAGAAACTGCGGATTTACTGGGGTTTCCCCACACAACCATCTCTGTCTGAAAAAGAGAAAATATCCAGTGAGCGGCAGTTCTCTGGGTGAAAATGCCTTGCTGATGCCAGAGGTCAGGGGCCAGACTGCTTCAAGCTAATAAGAAGGCAACTGTAACTGAAATGACCACTCATCAGAACTAAGGTTTGCAGAAGTGCATCTCTGAACACACAGAAGACTACATTGGGTGCCACTCCTGTCAGCTAAGAACAGGACACTTGGGCTACAATTCACACAGCCTCACCAAAATTGGAAAACAGCAGCTCTGAAAAAAGTTGCCTGCTCTGGTGGGTCTTGATGTCTGCTGCAACATTCAGATGGTAGGGTCAGAATATGGCATGAACAACAGGATCCATCCTGCCTTGTGCCAACGTTTCAGGCTGGTGGTGGTGTAAAGGCGCATAGGATATTTTCTTGGCACACTGCGGGCCCCTTAGTACCAAATGAGGATCATTTAAATGCCACAGCCTTCCTGAGTATTGTTGCTGACTATGTCCATCCCTTTATGACCACAGTGTACCAATCTTCTGATGGCTGCTTCCAGCAGGGTAACGTACCATGTCCCAAAGCTCAAATCATCTCAAACTGGTCTCGTGAACTTGAAATGAGTTCACTGTACTCAAATGGCCTTCAAAGTCACAAGATCTCAATTCAATACAGCGCCTTTAAGATGTGATGGAACGAGATTTGCATCGTGGATCACTGACCTAAATTACGCTATAAAATAATGTTCAGTGGTAAACAAGGAAAAGTAGGTTTCACTGGTAGATTAAGTTCACTAAAACGACTACCAGAAGAACCAGGGGGGTTATTCATAAAAAGTCATCATGTATCTCAACTACCTTTTTTCTGTAAATCCACCAAGTTCTTGTTCATGGATTTGCCTTGATAGTCGTTTTTGCTTTGAGGTGTCTGTGAAGATCAATAAAAAGGATCAAAATTATTTTCACAGAGAAAATTTGTTTTTATGTAGCTTTCTGTTATAATACAGTATAATAAAACCAACCTTTTCTTGTGGAACCCACTTGGTCCTGTCTCTCTGTGGAAAATTATCACTGCCCTCTCTAACAGGACGGCTGCTGCTGTAGCCATGACTCCTCGGTGCGTCGCCTCCTTTTTGTGTTGGCTTTGGGCTCAGACCCGACTGGCTCCTTAATAAAAGTTACAAGAGGAGCAGCTGAAAATTTAGGTCCAGGGATCAGTGATTAAATACAGCAGTGCTGCTCACTAAGCAAGACAGACAACTGCCTGGACCCCAGGCCAGTGCCCCCCACCAATGGGCTAACGAACTTTAAACTACAGCAGTAGCCATGTTGAAAATTTGCAATGACAGAAGGGGGATCTGAACCCCCTAAAGGGGCGTGATTCAGTTTAAAGAAACCTAAAGACAATAACAAAGCCACTCAATGAAAATGAAAAGGAGTTATCCTTCTAGCAGTAAAAAAGAAAAAAGAGGAAGGAGAAAAAAAATGAGACGGTAGTGAGTGGGGCATATAATAACTATTAAATATGATGGTAAAAAACTAAATGCTGCTGGTGTACCCTTAACTGTGAGAGTGAGACACTTGAATAACATAACTTCCACTACTGTAACAATATTTGTTCTGTTTAGTTGGACGTGTAACATTAGTTAACTTAGATAGCAGAGTAGTCAAGTGTACCCAGCTGTGCTGGCCGTGACGTTACCAATTCGAGCGACAGGGAGTCTGAAAGTAGAAGCTAGTAGTTACAGTAATAACACTTCCTAACCATTCAACCTGGTCTCGGTGCTCATTACAGAAATAAACATGATCTCTGCTGTATCTAGAGTAATATTTTACCTGTTGCTGTCTAGGACACCAGTAATGGAGTGATTTGGAGGGGGGGGGAGAAATCAGTTAATTTGGACAATAATTTTTGTAAATGGTAAGTTATGAAATTTAGATACAAAGAAATCTGGACAGTGTACTCTAAAGTACTAAGGTATATTGGTGTAAGTCACTGTGTTATATGTGCAGTGTGGTGTGTGTGTTATTGTATTTGATATGACAGCTGAGGCTGAGCGGTCTAAATCCAAAATAAGCAAGGCAAGGCTGAGATGGTTTGGACATGTTCAGAGGTGGGATAGTGGATATATTAGACAAAGGACGCTGAAAATGAAGCTGTCAGGCAGAAGAAGAAGAAGAGGAAGACCACAGAAAAGATTTATGGATGTAGTAAAGGAGGACATGCAGAGGGTTGGTGTGAGGGAAGAGGATGCAAGGGATAGAGTGAGATAGAGGCAGATGATCTGCTGTGACGACCCCTAATGGGAGCAGCCGAAAGAAGATATATGTAGCACAGGCCTCGTGGTTAGGATATTGAAAATTGCACATTTTTATTATGCTAAAACCAAAGTATTCTAAGTCCCTAACAAATGAAATGCACAACTCCAATTCCAAAAAGTCTGGAATTCCATATAATATTAAAAATAAAAAATGCAATGATTTGTGGTTTGTTACTGAGTTTGCAGCAGCCGGGATGAAAATCAGCACCTCCAAGTCTGAGTAAATGGTACTCTGTCAGAAAAGGGTGGATTGTCCTCTCCGTGTTGGGGACGAGGTCCTTCCCCAAGTGGAGGAGTTCAAGTATCTCGGGGTCTTAATTACGAGTGAGGGGAGGACAGAGCGGGAGATTGACAGATGGACTGGGGCAGGGTCTGCAGACAGACGTTGTACCAGTCTGTCGTGGTGAAGAGGGAGCTGAGCTCTGACACAAAGCTTTCGATTTACTGGTCTATCTACGTTCCTACCCTCACCTATGTTCATGAACTTTGGGTAATGACCAAAAGAATGAGATTGCGAATATAAGTGGCCAAAATGAGCTTTCCCCCGCAAGGTTTTTGGGCTCACCCTTAGAGATAGGGTGAGGAACTCAGTCATTCGGGAGGGGCTCAGAGTAGAGCCGCTGCTCCTCCACATCGAAAGAAGCCAGTCGAGGTGGTTCGGGCATCTGATCAGGATGCCTCCTGGACGCCTCTCACTTGAGGTGTTTCGGGCATGTCCCTCTGGAAGGAGACCCCGGGGAAGACCCAGGACACGCTGGGGAGAATATGTCTCCCAGCTGGCCTGGGAATGCCTTGGTGTCCCCCATGAAGAGCTGGAGGAGGTGGCTGGGGAGAGGAAAGTCTGGGCTTCTCTGCTCAAACTGCTACCTCCGCGCCCCGGACCCCCAGAAAAGAGGTAGACAAGACAATACGAGGCAATGATTTGCAAATCCCATAAACCAATATTTCATTCACAAAAGAACATAGAAAACATCAAATATTGAAAGTGACAAAATTTTACTGTTTCAAGAAAAATACTAGCTCATCTTAAATTTGATGGCAGCAACACATCTCAAATAAGTTGTGACACGGCAACAAAATGCTGGAAAAATAAGTGGTACTAAAAAGAAGCAGCTGGAGGAACATGTTGAAACTAATTAAGAGAACTGGTGAATTGTTGAATGGGTCAGTAATGTGACTGGGTATAAAAAAAAGCACCTTATAAAGGCAGAGACTCTCAGAAGCAAAGATGAGCAGAGGATCAGGAATCTGCGAGAAAATCACCTTCTTTCAGCTGCTCCCATTAGGGGTCGCCACAGCGGATCATCTACCTCCATCTCACCCCATCCTTTGCATCCTTTTCCCTCACACCAACCCTCTGCATGTCCTCCTTCACTACATCCATGAATCTTCTCTGTGGTCTTCCTCTTCTCCTCCCTCCTGGCAGCTCCATCCTGGCCTTGCTTCCCCTCCACCTGGTTTCTTGCACACACAATATATCTGCCTTCCTTCTCTCCATCACATCAGCCAGCTCTCTCCCTTTACCAGTCATAGTCCCTACATTTAAAGTCCCTACTCTCACCTCCACCCTCCTACCTTTCCTTCTCTCTCTCTCACCTGCCCCCTAACATGCTTTCCCCCTCTCCCCCTCCTTGGTCTTTGGCCAACAGTAGAATAGTTTCCACTGGCACCCTGTTGGCTATCGGCACTGGAGGCGGTCATTGTTAACCCGGGCCGCGACTGATCTGGTATGGAAGTCATGTTATGAATCCGCATATTTGAGCTTTTTATGCCGGATGCCCTTCCTGACGCAACCCTCACCATTTACCCGGGCTTGGGACCGGCACTAGGAGTACACTGGCTTGTGGGCCCCTGTGGCTGATTAAACAACAATGTATATTGATATGTACAGATAAATGCCACACATCTGTCTCCACTTCCACTTACTCCTGCCCCTGTTATATTGATGTGTGTTTATGATTTAATTGATGAAGTGCAGTGTATTTGGATTCACTGAGAAAGTACTGTGTATGTTAGTGTTTATTATTTGTCATCAAACTTTCAGCACCAGAGATGCCACTGGGCATGGTGTTTAACTCAAACACAGATGGAGCCATTTTGACATGCTGAGGTGTCTGTCATCTGGCCATCTGTCCATTTGTCTGTCCACCCATCCATGTACAATTCACAGAACTGCTACTCCTCCCAGAGTATTGGTCAGATTTTTGAGAAACTTGCACACAATGATCATCCAATGGGTCTTCACCCAAACTGTGCTCAAGGTCAAAACTGATATCGTATAGTTTTTGCTGTTTTGTGAGCACTTTTCCATTTTCCATTTTCACAAAAAGTCACTACTCCTCCTAGAAAACTGATCAGATTTTAATGAAATTTGCACTTAGGTCCTGGTTTCATGCACATGCACATTTGGAATGCACACTGGATCCCCTTTAATGTGTCAAAATGGGACCTTTCAACTTTATTTAATATTATTATGTGACAAAATAGTGATTTACAAAAAACATGAAAAATAAGCATGGGTAAATCTATTGTACAGGTGCAGTGACATGGGATTTAAAAAAGAAAATAAGAGGAAAGGAGGGAAAAAAAACAAAGAAAACCCAAACAAAAACAGACAACACCCTGTGATTATAGGTGTCGACATATAGCTGTATAAATGTTTACAGTTATATTTTTACTTTGGCCGGTGCTTGAAGATGTGGAGGTGTGTGTATATATGCAAATACATAAATAAGAAACTCATAAGAGAGAGAGAGAGAGAGAGAGAGAGAGAGAGAGAGAGAGAGAGAGAGCACGATAACTTGTTTATCTTGGTGACAGAAAAAAAGCAAATAAAGATATTAAGTTGAATAAATTATTGGGGAGGAAGAAAGAAGGAAAAAAAAGATTTCAGAGAAAATGATCCAAATCAGAGGAGGAGGTTTGTTACATGTTGAGGCAGTTGAGGGTCCAAAACTTGCACAGCAACTCAGTTCCCATTGAATGCCCTTGTCCCAGGCAGAAGGTACTCACTGCACCTCATCCTTACCATGTTCCTGTTAATTTTTTCCAACTGTTCCTAATTTTTTCCTGTTTTACAGGGTATGTGTTTATATAATATCAATCCCTGCTATAGTTTTCTACTATATTTTCTATAACATTTTGACACAAAATTTTCAAAAATTTGTGTTTATCTCCTAGGTTGATCCTTGCTGCCTCATTGTTGTGCAATGTATTTATTTATTTTACCCTGTATAGTTCTTACAAATATTTTCCTGATACAATTTTTCATATTGTTTTGTGTATATAGAGATCTTAGGTTCCTCTTCAATATATTTCAGTTTTTTCAATTACTGTATTTATATGTATCAGCCTGATGGTAAGTCAATGCACCAAAATTTCATTCCAAATGTGCACTAACTGGTGTATGTTTAGAATGACAATAAAGCAATATTCTGTTCTATTCTATTCTATTCTATTCTATTCTATAAAATGCTAATGTGTCAGTACTTTGCTAATGAATGTATTAAAACAGTCCTCAGTTAGTGTTATGTAATAAAAGAAACATGACATGCATAGGTTTTAGTTCAAGGGTGGAGGCCTTTCAAACTACATTTCATTTAGGAAAGGGGAAAAAGCTGTTGAGAGCCAAATCTGGTGAGTAGATTAGCTGGTGAGCAAAGACTGGGTTGGCGTGCACAGTTTACTCTGAGATTGTGCACATGGCTACATTTGCACAAAATAGTCTCCCTCAGATGCCTCTGGATGTTACAGCAGAGCTCAGCATTGACAGCACAACCCTGCAAATGTGGGAAAAAAGGCATGCATATTTTTTGTTACACTCCTGACCTGATGCCCCCTAATCAGGCTTAAATGCTGTAGATTACTACACTCAGATCCAGCTTCCGTTCACCAGTGATAATACTTGACACTGAAAGTCAGTAAAATCACAGACACAGAGTGCAAACAGAAAGGGACTTCAGAGAAGGGATCTACAAACAGCAGGAGTGCTGGAAACAGACAGTAGACCAACTGAAATTAGGTGTAATTTTTGCTTTTTCTATGGAGTCTAACGGAAATTCCAACATAGACAGATGGAGACTGTGGTCTGATGTCATCACTGGATAAAAGGGTAAGGTACTGTATATATCTGGGAACCATGCACACTTTGACTATAGTAGAAATCTGGCCACTGCATTTTATTTAGCTTTATTAAAGTCCAGACTGCTCATAGGGGCAAAATTTTGACCTTTGGTACAAGATGATCAAGAGTTACTTACTTACTGTACTGTTACTTACTGTAAAAGTTATTAAATTTAACGAACAATGGTTGTCTCTTGCAGCATACACCTGAAAAAAATTGTATGCTCGGATGAGGTAAAAAGCAAAATTTCACAAGGTCTCAAACTTCTTCTTCTTCTTCTTCTTCTTCTTTCAGCTGCTCCTGTTAGGGGTCGCCACAGTGGATCATCTGTCTCCATCTCACCATATCCTTTGTATCCTCTTCCCTCACACCAACCCTCTGGATGTCCTCCTTCACTACATCCATGAATCTTCTCTGTGGTCTTCCTCCTGTCCTCCTGCCTGGCAGCTCCATCCTCAACATCCTTTGTCTAATATATCCATTATCCCTCCTCTGACCCTCCTTTGTCTTCGGCCAGTGGTAGCATAGTTTCCACCATGTTGGCTGGAGGCGGTCGTTGGTCTCAAACAAATTTGCAAACTTATTTGTTTGGCACCCCAGAAAATAAGACTGTAAGATTTTATTAATTAAAATATTACATAATTAAAGTTTTGTCCATCCATCCATCCATCCATCCATCCATCCTCTCTTCAGGTTTAACAAGGTATTCCCAGGCCAGCTGGGAGACATAGTCTCTCCAGTATGTCCTGGGTCTGCCCTGGGGTCTCCTTCCAGAGGGACGTGCCCAAAACATCTCAGGTGGGAGAAGTCCAGGAGGTATCCTAATCAAATGCCCGAACCACCTCAGCTGGCTCTTTTCAATGTGGAGGAGCAGCGGCTCTACTCTGAGCCTCTCCTGTTAACTGAGTTCCTCACTCTATCTCCAAACCTATGGAGAAAGCTCATTTCGGCTGCTTGTATTTGTGATCTCATTCTTTCGGTCATTACCTAAAGTTCATGACCATTGGTGAGGATAGGAAAGTTGATTGACCGGTAAATCAACAGCTTTGCCTTAGAGCTCAGCTCCCTCTTTGCCAAGACAGACTGGTACGACGGCAGATGCTGCTCTGATCTGTCTGTCGATCTCCCACTCCATTCCCCTCTCACTTGTGAACAAGACCCCATGAGTTTTATTCATCTATTCAATTTACAGTGGCTGACACTCTTAAGTAGCTTGTTGGCACACTTTGTCTTTAATGATACAATGGCAGCTGTCTTGAGAATCGATGCTTTCAGAGACTTTTCCATCTCAATGTGCCAAACACATTAACTTACTTTTTAGGGAAAAAATGCTGCAAATTTAGATACATAATCAATATATTTATTTAAATGTATTGCATCATTATTATACAGTTCATTTTCATTACTTCTTACTTTATATTGCAGGGTTTGTAAAATCACATATTTTCAGGATGTAGTTGTGTTCTCTTATCTCAACCTGCATTACTGTTCTTAGCAGCTAAATGAGCTATGAGCTAATTGGCAACCTCTGGGGTTTAAAATGGAAGCGTATACTGAAGCTATTTCGCCAATGATCATTTGTTCCTGTTTTAAAGTGAGTAACTTCCCATGTTCTGGTGTTAAAATGAACAACTGCACGCCAATATAAACATGAATAAGCAACAATTTCGGTCTCTATAGCTAACATTCCTCTTTCTGACAATATCTGTGCAATCCAAATGTGCAGTACTGCTAACCATGCTGGCTGAGAACTTTACACTCTCATCCAAATGCAGTCACCTTTCCACTTAACAAGCTAGAGATGGCCACCATGCTAAACTGGAGGTTTCAGTTCAGGAGTGCACAAACCAGTGTATGAATTTGCTGCAGTTATGTCCTTCTTTTATTTTCAGTCCATGCAATAAATGCAAAAACTAATTTATCCTATGTATAAAGTTTGGGAATTTGTTAGTAAACCATATTCATTAATATTTTTCCTGAAAATTTTAACTTTAATATTTTCATTCCTTTTAATAGGATGTGACCTCTGTGTCCCTGTACTGTAGTGTCTCACACATTCACATCACAAGCGAAAGGTCCCTGGTTTGTTTCCAGGTGGGGACACAAGCCCTTTTCACCATGGAGGGTTGCATCAGGAAGGGAATCCGAAGTAAAGCTTCACCCAAATTACTGATGTGGATTAATCCGCTAGGTCGACTCCTTGGAGAGAATACAAGAGAGCAGCTGAAGGTACATTTCAGTAGGCTGTGGCCTCTACTAACTACTGAGATGGAGGAGACAGCCTGAGAAGTTAAAATGCAGGGTTGCAAAAGGAAATCAGTCAATGCTGGCATGTTTCTTTTGTTATTAGAATTTAAATGAGCTTCACAGGAAACAACAGACTCTACTAACTACTGAGAAAAACCACAGGTTCTTTTGCTGTCTGCACTTTACACATGGATTTTTGTTTTCACTGTAAATATAAAAAAGGGGCGAGGCAGGCAGGTTTTTAAAACGCTTGAATTGTGTGTGTGTGTGTGTGTGTGTGTGTGTGTGTGTGTGTGTGCGTGTGCACAGGCTTGTGTGAGGACAGGATATGTCTGTATAGTGAATTTTGTTTTGTTTTTATGACTGCCTGACCTCACATCCTGACACATAGCTATGATTTCTGGGCATCTGTCCGAAACTCTGGTCCACTGGACAGACCTTCCTCTTTGATACCCTGTGAAAAAAAATCTTAGGGGTGTGGATAAAAAGTAAGAAAATTTAAAGTAATACTATCGGGTCTGTCTGTGGGTACCCCACACTGTCAACCACTCACATTCTAGGTGATTAATGAGGTCAAAAGAAAATAACTTAACCCCCCTTTTTTATTCATTGTACAGGAGTTCTGTCACAATATTTTTTTTTGCAAATCTATAGCCATTATCAGTCAGATAAGAGGGTTAGAGAGAAAAACACCAGGGAGGAGGTGATATATTGAAAAGTTGGATTGAAAATGCAAGATTGCAAAAGGCAAATTACTCAGTGCTTATATTAATCTGATTTAACCAAGTTTTGCAGGAAATGACGGAGCTGAGGGAAACTGGAGAAGAGGTGAACATTGTCTGTGTATTTTCTGTCACTTTTTTGCTTCCATGAGGTGATTTGACCCACTGTTAAAATAAAAAAATAAAAAAAATGTCTTTCTTTTTATCTTTTAAGGTTATCCAGGTCTCAGAGGTATAATGCTTTTGTCAGCAGAGGCACATATATTTCAAAAACAAAACAAAAGATTTCAGCAAAAACTGCTGCAAGCTCAGTTCTTAGCGATTTAATCATGAACAACTATTAAAAACACCCACAATACAGTCATTTTTCACAGGACTCTCTGCAATCTAATAAAAAAAAGAGAAAGCCTATTCTCTCTAAAACTAGATGGCAACACAGCTTAGGTTTGAAAAGCTGCATTTGAACAAACCACAAGACTTGCAGAACAATGCCCAGATGAGACCAAAGAGGACAAGTTTGGTCAAAAGGCACAGTGCCACAACTGGCGAAGTGCCAAATGTGAGGCTACATGGCTAAAACTTGGCTCAAATAGGGTGATGCAACAAGACAATGATCCCAAGCACACTGTTAGCCCTGATTCTTTATTGGAAGCCCAAGAACAGACCAGAAACCTTCCTGTTAACATACAAAAATATTTATTTGCGGTCACAGGTAAAGTATAGCAGCGCTGGACTCAGTCTGACAAAAGCTCTCACAGGAACTCAGCCAGAATGAGCCCAGATCACAGGAATCAGTTCACATTTATCTTCTTGAGCTGGGCCTTGCCCCAAAACAGAGGTGAATTGACACAAACCCGTTTGTAATTGGCCATCTATTCTTGACGTGGACAGGCTTAACTGTCCAAAACAGTGTGATAATCAAAGTGTGTGGCTGTTGATTTCAGGCGCGTATCTAACACAGCAGAGAATGATAGACAAAAATATAGCCTGTCTCTTAGCACACAGAAACCA
>VUQH01086154.1:0-11300 GCA_015106775.1 Etroplus canarensis | reverse complement strand
CACACACACACACACACACACCTACACACACACACACACACACACACACACACACACTGTTACCCCTGGCTGATCAGTGAAAATAACTTACATGGTAAACACATCCTGCAGGTATAGACCACCTGCCTATGGCAGACTTTATTCCTGTAAACATATGTTCAAAAGAGAATCTTACCATGCTATCCTGTCTGTTTTCTGTATCTTTAATATGTTTCTTGCCCCTCTATTTTCTTTCTTCTCCTTTTTCCCCATTCCCCTTTCTTTCTCTTCTCTTTCTGTACCTTCTTCTGTCTTGTTCCCCTCTCTTACTGCCACCCAGCACCCACATAAGGATACAAACATTGCCATTTTTTCCCCTCCTGCACAAGGCCCACCACATAGCCATTTGCATAACAATCTCCACTTGTTTTTCTGCTTAGATGGAATTCACAGCATGGTGCCAGCATGACTGAGACAGGGGTCATTGCTATGTATATCAGAGAGAGAGAGAGAGAGAGAGAGAGAGAGAGCGAGATGGAGAGGGAGCAGCGTTTATGGCAGTGTGAGGGAGAGAGGGAGGTTGCAGTTGGAAAAATACACATCTAGACGCACAAACACTTCCATAAAGGGACTCATCGGCATACATGCACTGACTGATGGAGAGCGGTGGAAATACACCCTGAAAATACAGAGAGGATGCAGATGAAAGCATCTGAATGCATACCATCTTTTCGATGTAAAGCCACATTAAAGGACAAGAAGGAAAAGAATGAAGAAATCAGCATTGCTCCTGTTATCTTCACATCAGATATTACAGGGGAAAAAAAAACAACAACACATTTTTCATTATGAACTGAAGCCAAGAAGGCTTTTGTTCTGTACAATGTTTACTTCCATTTACAGCAGGTTTCTGAATACACAATTACTGTGTCTGATTATATGGCCAGTGTGTCAGATCAGGAGACTGTAGAGTCAGGAATTCTTGCACTTGTCTCCATACACTGTAGGTATGCGTGCGCCTGATTTAGGACACGAGAACAAAAGAAGGCAATCACATCCGACTGGTGTCTGTGATCCCAGCTGCGCTGTGCTCAAATTTTAAGACAAACATGGAAATGCAGCGGCACCAGAAAGTGAACACACCCCTGTTAAAATACCAATTTGCCTGCAAAATGAGACAACACTGAAATATTTCAAAATGTTTTCCACCTTTAATGTGGCCTATAACCTTTACGACTGAAAAAGAAACAAATCTGTTAAGGCGCAAAATACAAAAAGTATGTCTGGACTGTGGGGTAGGATCACAAAACAGAAGCCTTTTTTACTTTTTTTAAGAAAAACATCTTGGTCCTGCCAAATCTTACAAAAAAAAAATAAAATAAAATAAAACATCATCAGGTCTCCCAAAAGCAGGAAGTACTTTTTTTTTAAATTTTGATGATACCAAGGTTGAACTTTTTGGCCACAACTCCAAAAGCTGCACTATGTTTGGTGCAAAAACAACACTGTGCATCACCAGAAGAATAGCATACCCACTGTGAAGCATGGTGGTGGCAGCATCATGCTTTGGGGTTGCTTTTCTTCAGCTGGAACTGGGGATTTAGTCAAGGTGGAGGAACTTTTTGGACACAATTCCAAATACCAGTCAATTTTGGCTCAAAACCGTCCAGTTTGCGAGAACATTGAAGAGGAATTTCACCTTTCAGCACCACAGTGACCCCAAGCATGAAGAGGGCTGTGCACAAGAGATGCCCTCGAAATCTGAAAGACATAAGAGTGCTTTTGCAAGAAAGAGAGTGCAGTACTGCTAAGTAAAGGTGGACCATGCTGATAGATTTCTATCCAAAAAGGCTCAATGCTACACTTAAAGCCAAAGGTGCTTCAGCTAAGTATTGGGTTTAGGGTACGCACACTCATGCAACCGGCTTATTGTACTGTAGGTTTTAAAAAGATATTTTTCAGATTTGTTTCTTTTTAATTGAATTGTACAAATTATAGGTCACATTAAAAGTGGAAAAAGGTTTTGAAGTGATTTATTGTGGTCTAGTTTTTTACATCAGTAAAACCTGATATTTTAACAGGGGTGTGTTCACTTTCTGTAGCGACTGTATTTCTTGATCTGACCAGAAGGGCAGCAAGGGATGATCAACTTTTAGACTATCATTTAGTTCACTACAATTGTCTCAGACTAGCACTTACTGTTTTTGCAGTGCATGTTGCGAATTGCTTGAGATGTGGCACTGATTGTTATCAACTACGAGACACTACATAGGATAACATGATCAGCTGTCAGCTGTACACTATAATTTGTTCTTGATGCTCAGCATCTTTTAGGTCATCCTGTTTTTTGTGCTGTTATCACATAATCTGAATCAGGCGTAATCATTTCATGTCCTTTTGTGTTGTTGCCTTTACAACTGATGTAAAATTTCAACTGTGAAAATGCAGCGCAAGCTATGGCCACTTTTAAGCTTGCTTTCACTTGTTGTTTAGTTAAATATCAAAATTATTTCAATTTAAGTACTTAGATTTGGATCAAGTTAGGCAAAGATCACTATCTGAGTCAACACACTATTTTTCAGTGTTGGAAAATTTCATTTTCTAGGTCACTATGTGAGGTCAGGCCTTAAAGGTCAACACAGCATTTGCACTTATTCACATGTTGCTACAGGTCAGCTCATTTTAAAATAGAACAGCACATTGTAATAATGATCAAGCATAAAATGAAACACAAGAAAACTTACTATATAGACCCAGCAATTTTTTTTCTCTAGAAAGCAACATGCATTCACACTGACCAAATGATTGTCTGTGTATAAATATACATAAATACTATACAGACAAAAGTATTAGGCCACACTTCTTAATTATTAAATTCAGGTATTTCATTCAGTCCCATTGCCACAGGGGTATATAATCAAGCAGCTAGCCATGCAGTCTGCTTTAAAAACGTGTGAACGAATGGGTCACTCTAAAGACCTCACTGAATTCCAGTGCGGTACTGCAGGTGGATGTTACCACTGCAGCAAGTCACTTCATGAAATTTCTTCCATCCTAAATATTTCACAGTTTACAATATGGAGCTGGTCCCCCTTTGAAGCTACGACAGCTTCCATTCTTCTGGGAAGTCTACAAGATTTTGGAGCGTGCAATTTTTTTGCCCATTCTCCATTCTAGGTCATCCCAAAGGTGTTCAGTATATTGAGGTCAAGGCTCTGTGTGGGCCAGTCCAGTTCTTCCACATCAAACTCTTCCGACCATGGCTTTTTGGACCATCGGACAAAAGTACTGGGCCACCTGCACATTGCATCTACAAGAGTTTTAATGACATCCCATTCTAAATCCATAGGCATTAATATGGAGTTTGTTCCCCTTTTGCAGCTATACCAGCTTCCACTCTTCTGTTAAGATTTTGGAATGTTTCTGTGAAAATTTTTGCCCATTCCTCCAGAAGAGCATTTGTGAGGTCAGACACTGATGTTGGATGAGAGAGCCTGGGTCACAATCTCCATTCTTGCTCATCTCAAAGGTGGTTGATGGGGTTGAGGTCAGGGTTCTGTGTGGGCCAGTCAAGTTCTTCCACACCAAGTACATCCAACCGTGCCTTTATGGACCACAACCCCACAACATTATCCCTTCTCCACTAAACTTTACAGACAGGCAGGCAATGTTCTCGTGACATTTAAAATAAAACCCAGAGTCATCCATCAGACTTCCAGATAGAGAAGTGTCATTTGTCACGCCTCAGAATGCATTGGTTTAGTCATCTAGTAAGGAAGAACTTTGCATTAACTGACTAACCACTATGGTGACATCCACATACAGTACCACAGTGTATTCCAGCGAGTTCTTTTGACCGACCCATTCTTTCACACATTTGTAAAGACAGACTGCATGGCTACCTGCTTCATTTTATCCACCTTTGGCAATGGGACTGAATGAAACACCTGAATTCCAGAGGCGTCACCCAATACTTTTGTCCATATAGCGTAACTTTTATTCAAGTGTGATACTTTTTCTTTAATATTGAAGAATAATGAACTGTTTTCATAAAATCTGACCATCAGTTGTGCTTTGTGCTTTTGTGCATGTACGGATGCAAACAAGCGGTTATGGCTGCATGTGCACGCAGCAGCATTTTCATGCAAATCGTTCCCTGCTCCAGTGCTGAGCGTGATGGCTGGAGTCAGGAACAAACACAATGAAATACACACATATGCAGATTTAGACCCATGCATGCTTACATATAGATACAGGGTTATGGACACAGATAAATACTCAGTTAGAAGCGATGCACAGACACATGCACAATAGTGGCATTCCAAACAGCAACACAAAGAAACTGACAGGGTGACAAAGTAGAAAGAATGACAGCGCGCAGGAAAAACAAACAAGACAGACGGCGTGGGCGATCAAGGCGAGTGGGAGTCATTTTTTATCCTTTATTTAATCAGGTACTCTCACTCACATCAACATCCATTCCTTTCAGGGACCCGAGAACCCAAAACGTCCACTGAGCAGCGACAAAGAATATTCACACTTCTAGTTCAGAGGCACATTCCTGCCTTCGCTCAGCAACTGATACGGCGTTAAGCTATGTTTTCTTGGCAACGTTTGCCTCCAAACTTGGTCATAACTGACAAAACATTTGGCTGATAAGAAGCACCGTGAAAGTGATTCTCCGTGTTTTCAATAACGGAGCAATACTGTGATGTATAACACACTAGGCACACAGGCAACGAGCAGAGAAGCAGATCACACTGCAAGAGTGGCTTCTATGGATGATTTGATGCTTTTTCTGCTGTGAAAATTGTTCACTATTGCCATCAGTCGTAGTCACAGTGGTACAAGATCAAAAGCAGTGTTTTTTAAAGGCTGATTTTATTTTACAGAGAACTACTTGGTGTATTTTGTTTAGAGGCTGGTTAGCAAAGGTGTAAACTCAAATTTTAGGCCTCACCGTGGGCCACAACTACCACTGAAGGGGGTACTATAGAGAACTACTATGAATTTAACTTCGAATGCACTGAGTGGGCATCATGTACATTTTTTCACTGATCACAAACATTACCTCCAACATATGACATTCTACAATTAGGTCCATACATTTTTGGACAAAGATGCAATTTTTTGCATTATTTTTTTCCTCTTTACACCAAAACAGAGGACTTTAAATCAAGCAATGGGGATGTGATCATTCCACGACTGCTTAAGCAGATACATGATCTGGAGTTGATTTCAAGATACTACGACTTATCTGGTAGCTGTTCAAAGAAACTCTCAATATGAGGTCTGAAGGCATGTCAGTGCAAGTAAAGACGGTCATTGTTAGGCTGAAAAACCAAAATAAACCTATCAGAGAGATAGCAATAACTTTAGGAGTGGCCAATACAACAATCTGATATGTTCTCGAAAAGAAGGAGAGCGCTGGACGGCTCAGGAAGCCCAAAAGGCCTGGAAGGCCAAGGAAGACATTTAAGGTGAACAATCGCAGAGTCATAAATAGAATGGGCTTACAAAAAAGTTCATACCACTGGCTACACAGTCAGCAAGACCCGCAAACAAGCAGCAACTGAAGTAAAGGCCTGGCAGAACATCTCAAGATAGGAAACACAGTATCTAGTGATGTCCATGGATTTTAGACTTCAGGTCGTCACTGGCTACAAAGGAATTTCAGCCACGTACTAAAAACAGTCTTTATATTCAAATTGTGTTAGGCTGTCCAATTACTTTTGAGTTTCTGAAAATGGCAGGCCATGTATAAAAATGGCCGCAATTCCTCAACAGGCAATGTAATACTTAAGTCAAACCTCTTGAATTAAAGCAGAAAGCCAGCACGCTTAATGAATTTTGACAATAAAAATCCACTGTGGTGGTGTACAGAGGCAAAATTATATAAAATAAGATCATTGTCCAAAAACATTTGGATCTAACAGTTTTACTATAAATTTGCAGCAGCATTGTTTTTTAGAGCAAAGTAATTGCTACCAGGTTACCTGATCCAGTAATGCTGATTAATGCTGATTGTTACGTTAGAACTGTGATGTACTGGTGACCTGTCCAGGGTGCATGCTGCCTCTCAACCTCTGTCAACTGGGATATGCCTCACCCTAGATTAGATGAGTAGTCAAGAATTGATTAGATGAGTGGTCAAGAATGGATGGATGGATGGATGGATGGATGGACATTAACTTAAGCTGAACTCCAGAAAATGTTAGGATTCCAAGATTTGACGGGCACAAATTTGTTGAGAAAGGACCTGAGCCAAATAGAGAAAGGGAAAAAGAAACATATATGTCATGGTATTGCCACTTGAGTCCCTCTGCCTGAACCCCTCAGAACTAGTTATTTGTTTCTTTGCACTTTAGCATCAACTTAATGTCTAGGGCATAGGGCAAAAAAAAAGTATTGGTATCCTTGGTGTTTTGTCTGTTTTCTGATAATTGACTGGAAAATAATTGTATTTCGGGTCTTTACCAAATAATTTGGAACCTCGGTTTGTCCTGCATGTCTGAGAAAACGCAGAAGGAAACATTTCTTCTCATTTTATGTTTCAGTTCATCCAATACTGCCAGGTTGCACCTCAGACTGTCCAGGAGCTCAGTGATGCCCTGGTCCAGATCTGGGAGGAGATTCCCCAGGACACCATCTGTCATCTCATGAGGAGCATGCCCCGATGTTGTCAGGCATGCATACAAGCACGTGGGGGCCATACAAAATCCTAAATAAGATTTTGAATTGCTGCAATGAAATTTCGGTAAAATGGACTAATCTGCTGCATCATGCTTTCACTTTAATTTTCAGGTTGCCTTTGAATTCAGCCTCTGTAGGCTGATAATGTTCATTCCTATCAATGACTTGGCATCCTTTCATTCCTAACACATTAGCCAGTCCATATCAGTATAGATGTCCAGCAGGATTTTTCCCAGTGAGATCAGATGTGTTTTCAAAGTGTTTCTTTAATATTTTTGGACAGTCTACTTTCTCAGGACCTGTAATTCAGAACATATTTATAGCATGAAAATTAAATTCTCCATGGATTCCTTATAGAGACAGAAAAGACTCATAAGACCTGTAGTCACAATGACTGGTATTTAAAACTTCCAAAGTGGTCTGAAAATATAACAGTATATTAAATTCATGTTATTTTTATAGTACAGATAAGATTTTTAAGGCTTCTGAATTACATTATTAGCAATCAAAATAAAGGCTGGTCTGTGGCCTGGCGGGGTTTAAATCCTGGGGTTTTTTTTGTGGAGTGGATTTCTCTCTTATTGAACCTGAACAGGTTAACAGGTGTAGAAGATGCATAAATGGGAAGCATCAAGTGGGAACTCTAAGCAGGAACATTTCAGAGTGCATTAATAAAATCCTGCTTTAGAATGGCTAAACTCTACATCAACCACATGGTGCAGTTCACCCTTGGTCCTTACCATATGGAGAGATGACCATTTCAGCACACGCATACACTGCGTACAGTGCTGTAAATACACCGAAATACAGTCTGCATGTTAAGAAGTGTATATGGCGCACACAGTAGAAGAAGACATGAAAGTAAAATCCTTCCCTTTGAAACACACTTTGAATTCTCTTTCAGCCTCTAAAGCTTGAGCTACATAGGAGTAATGTTATAATTATAATGTAATCAGTCTGGCTGCTGCCCACAAGCATTAAACTGTTAGCTAGCATTTCTCATAAATAGATGTCATTAATTTGTAAAAGATGCCCATGTACATTGCTAATAAGAAATGGTGGGGGATCCTGCATTTGAACAACAGGATTAGTGTAACATGCAGCGAGTGAAACATATTAGCCTGTATTTAGGCGTTCTCATTTATAAAAGGACAACACTTCACTTCAAATAAGCACTGCTGTTTCTGAGGAACAGTAGGATCCACCAGCAGGAGAACCGCTGCCCTTGGAATTCATATTTAATTTATTGTTTACAAATTGCTTGGAACTCCTCTGGTAAACCACACTGGAGAAGAGGTCAAGAGGTTAACTGGGAAAGACCAATGGACTGCCAGTCGCACTGAATCCAAGGCTGCAAACAAAACATGGGAGTACGCTGTAAATGTATTTCAGTGCATTGAAAAAATGGACAAAAACAAGGATTACAATACAGTGATGGTCAGAAGAAGGGGCCTAATATGGAGACTCCTCATTAGTGGGATTGTTGCAAAGCGTACAATCATAGCTTGGTTGTAACGAGTGGTTATTTGAGTTACTGCTGAATTCCTGTTTTAAAGCCCTGAGAATTGTGGCTATTCTCCTCTGACCTCTGGCATCAACAAGGCACTTTCTTCTGGAGCACTGTTCTCTGTAAACCCTAGAGATGGTTGCACTGGAAAATCCTAGTAGATCAGCAGTGTTTGAAATACTCAGACCAGCACCAGCAAGGTACTTAAATCACCTTACTTCCTTGAGAATTTGTCAGACCATCTCATAGATTTCTTTGTTTTCTTTAAAACAACAGCAACGAATCTGGTTATGAACAGACGTCTATTCTACGTTTTCTCTCACGTACCTTCCAAGGGGTCACCGTCTTTGTCCTTGAGGTCTGCCTAAATATGCTGTATTAATGAACGCAGTAGCTCTGGATGATGTGAGATGAGTTGTGGAGATAGAGGTCATGATTTTGAGTAAAGACCCCAGGGTGCGCTTTTTGTTTTTTCATTCTTTATATTGAGAATGTTTTGTTTACTTGGCTTTATTTTAAAAGAGAAAGAGAAAGTAAAAAAGCAATTCTTAAACACAAACTTTCTCTTGCTAGAGAGTCTAACAACAACATTAAGGCAACATTTAAAAACTCCGTCCATCTGACGTAGTTCATTTTGGAACTGTTTTTCGACCACAACACAACATCCATGAAAAACAGCCAGGCGGCATTTATTCAACGTGGAAATGTTTGCTGGGTAAGTAAAGCAGTGACGTGATTGGCTGATAAAAACTGTGGTATCTTCCTATACAAAATGTCTTCTCTTTCTCATTAATCATGTGCCTTAGTAAGTTTGAGTACAGAAATGGTACAAATTAGCCAGAGGGCAGGAGTCTGCATGCAAAACCCTGATTTTCTTCCCATTAATTTTATGACTACATGGAAATAGTCCCTTATCTCCCCTCTATACTCTTAGCCTACGTTCACACTGCAGACAAAGTGGCCCAAATACAACTTTTCGTGTGACCCATATGGGATTTTTTACGACAGTTTAAACAGCACATATCTAATTTTTATTAATTCAGATTCAGACCACTTTCATATGTGGTCCTAAATCAATACGTATCCAATGTTTTTCAGAAGCGACCTCAGTCTGTCAGTCATGTCTCGTTTTAACCAACTTTTACGTTATTGAAGGGAGACTGATGTCATAATTCTGTGCTGGAGGAGGCGAGACGTGGCGAGATCGAATGTAAACAATGGACTAAACAAGCATGGCAGACACCGTTGATGGAGCTAGTCAGTGGGAAGAAAGTTACACAGACACTGAAACGTGTAGCATCCATAGTTGCTTCCGTAAACACCAATTTCAGTGTGGTATATTTCTTGATAGCAACACGGGACAATTACACAAAGTTAAAAATAAGTTAAGTTGTGGTCTTTTAAAACTCTATGCCCTGCCCTTTCATGTGGTAAATGTTTTATTCATGGGCGGTTCGTGGTTACAGAGGTGTAGTGATATGTGGTCCATCTTTTAGAAACACCCTGTATGTTGTAAACGACCACGCAAAATAACTGGATTTTAGCAAAAGATGGGAAATTAGCGTTAAGGACTGTAATGTGAGCGTAGCCTTAGACACACACAAAATGAGGCACTTAAACACATTTACAGAAACAACTGTGTGAGTTCACTTTTATTGATGCTGCTACTCTCAATTTCTGTTTTTTAACGAAGGGAATGCAGTATAAGTAGATAAAGATTTAAAATTAGATTTTCGAAGGTGATATTTTGAGTATGCCTTAAAATAAGATAGACCCCCATTCCACTGGTGCCAATCGATGCCGTTTTAATAAAACAGGAAAATAACGGCTAAAATCCTGAGCGATCTGCAGTGGACTGGAACATTCCGTAAACAAAATGCCAATAATCGACAAGGAACAGCATAATCAGGATAATCAGCTCGTGTTTTTTGACGCTGCTCAGAAACACGAGCTGATTTCAAAAAATCGGCAATGTTCCGGGATTTAAACGGCATAACCGGGAATACATGATGAGTGCATCCTGAACGCTACGGCAATGCTCCGGGGTCACAACGTGAATGCTGGCCTTTTGATGGCAATATAGCGGCAATAGACTCAGGACCCCAAATTTGGTCAATTTTCAGCCATTTCATGCCGTTTCCTGCCGTTTCGATCTGGAATGCTAAATCAGCACGAATAGCCATAAATGGCGCTGTTACAGCTCCAGTGGAATGGGGGGGGGGTCCTTAGTTTAAAAGTTTAGTCGCTGTTAATCAGCCAGCCTTGGGATGCCCTAACTCGTGTTTCCCCTTCCTGCAGGCTTCACTGGCTGGAGGTCCGCTGCAAGCTGGATGGTTACTTCAACCAGAACCTGAAGAAGAAAGAGAAATGGCTTATGTGCCGCTACGCTGATGTCACCAAGGCTGCAGTTGGAGTCTGTGTGACAGCAGCCTGGCCAGCCTGCAGGTTGGAAAACATGGGCTGGGACTGGAGAGTGCAAGCTTCTTAGCAGCAATCAACATATCAGAAATGAAGTAGTTACATATGAGAAGAAGATACTTAATGAATTCCTAGATGGGGAAAATTACAATTCACAACACACTCTTTAGTTGCTATGTACTTACACACTTTTTGCATGCACTTTAATACATAAGATAATCAGTGACATGCAGAGTGGAAAGATTAGATTAGATTAGATTACTTTATTGTCATTTCAACTACATATAAATACACAGTGAAATGATATAGCGTTCCCCCATACAAGGGTAGCGCCGGCCGGCCAGGGCCCACCTCCGGCCCGACACAACACCCCGCCCGCGATGTCCTCTTCCCCGGCCACCGGCATCAGGCGACGCCGAGGACTGAAGTCCCGGTCCACACAGGAAGCCAAGATCGGAGTTCACAGAAACCGTTAATCCGCAGCATCAGTCCCGCGACGATACTCCCCGCGGAAACCAAAAACTTTGGCTCCCAGACGCTGCCCGGCAGTTCATACAACGCCGCTGGATCGTCAGTTAGCGATCATGAAAAACAACGCCGCCGGATCGCCAGTTAGTCTCGTCCGTGGACGGAGCTACAACGGCGTCTGGTCGTCCTCGAACCTCCGACTTACGAACACGAACACCACCGTCCCAGCGTCCAC
>VUQH01086152.1:0-11601 GCA_015106775.1 Etroplus canarensis | reverse complement strand
AGGGAGCACTGTTTTGAGATTTGCATGGTTGAAATCTCCAGCGATTATAAATAGTCCGTCAGGGTGGGCATTCTGCAGCTGGCTGATAGCTGCGTAAAGTTCACACTGAGCCTTCTTAGCATTAGCACTGGGAGGAATGTACACTTCAATAATCAGGGCGGTAGTGAATTCCCTGGGTAAATAAAAAGGTCTGCATCTAATAGTCACAAACTCCACTACCGATAAGCAGTAGTTAGACACAAGCACAGAGTCCTTACACCATTCCGTGTTGATGTAAACACACATGCCACCGCCGCCGCGAGTCTTACCGCACAGGGCTGCATTCCTGTCGGCACGAAACACAGTTAGCCCGGCTAGCTGAATGGCAGCATCCGGAACACTGTCGCTGAGCCACGTCTCCGTAAAAACAAGGACACAGCAGTCTCTGTACTCACGCCGTGAAGTTCGCTGGAGTCGGATGTAGTCCAGCTTATTGTCCAGTGAGCAGACCTTGGATAAGATGATGGAGGGTAGTGCCGGCCGGCTAGGGTTTGTTTTCAGCCTAGCACGGACACCCGCCCGCTTCCCGCGCTTCCACTTCCTCGAGCACCACTTGCCACATCAGGCGACGCTGCGGCCTGAAGACCTGGTCCACGTAGCAAGCCGAGGTCACGGAGTTTGCAGAGTACATCATCATGCAGGTTAGCGGAAGAATGATCTCTTAGCTGGAGTAAGGTCTGACAGTTGTAAACATGGACATCGCTGTCTTTGATGTCCATGCACTTGAGATATGGGCTAGACAAGGATAATTATACCGATATTAAGGTATAATTACGAGGATATAAGCACCATTTTTGGCTCCGGAGTGGCCACTGCATACTGCTGCTGCGCCACCATATTGTGTTTATTCTATTCTAGTCTAAGACCTAACTATCACGCACACATTCACACTGATGGATGCATCAGGAGCAATTTGGGGTTCAGTGTCTTGCCCAAGGGCATTAAGGCATTTAGGCATGTAGTCTGGAGCAGCCTGGAACTGAACTGCCAACCGTTCTGTTGGAAGATGACTCGCTCTCTCTCCTGAGGCGCAGCCATCCCAGTCATGCTTCTTAAAATCTCAGAAGAACAGAATAAGATAAGTCCAGAATTGGATAAAATTCATATTTTACTAGTTTTTGTATTATTGCATTTATAACTATTGAATAAATTTTCATTCATTATAGCTATTAGATTGTACAAGCACTGAATAAAATATATAGCTTGTAGTTAAAGTAAAAGTTTCTGAGCCTTATTATTTTTGACTCAAGCTTTTTATTGCAGCAGCAGCTTCTCCATAGTGATGTAAAAGTACATACTGTTTGTGTTTAAGCCAGATCCTAAGCAAAGGTTCTTTATGCTTTTCTCTGAACCCTGAAATGATCATGCCTCTAACAGTAGAAGCATTGTCAAAGCATTAAAAGTATGCTACCTACCCTACAAAGTGTGATGTTTACAAGATAGCGGTCATCAAAGTGTTTTAACTGAGAATTAGGAGCTGTCCAACAGGGCTGCAGGTTAACATCTATGCAAATCTCCTTTGTCTCAGCCTTTTAAAAGTTGATTAGAATATTGCACTTTTGAGTTGTCAGGAAGCATTAGATATATTAAAGAAAAATTATAATTATCTCCAGGTCTGCACATTCTCTCTGTGTTGTTTTGACAGGGCAATGTGAATGCACATGCAGACTTCTCAGCAGCCATTACAGTAAAACCGCCATGCTGTGATCCACCATGTAGTCACAATATCCTTCAGTGTTACTTGAATCATTAAGCAGCTCAAATAGACAACAAAACACTTAACAAGACAAAAGAATCATGATATTTCAGTGTACTTATAAATACACTATAGATACACTAAATATATATTGTTTATATATACTTATAAATACACAATAAAAATTATATATTATATCATACATTATATAAATACTTAAAAATATACAGCTCAAAACTGTTTACAAGGCATTTTCTACAAAAGCGTACGTGTGTGTGTGTGTGTGTGTGTGTGTGTGTGTGTTTTGCAGGGGGGGGTGCAGTTGATTGCATTGCTCTTTGTACACTAATTGTATTCACTGTGGGTTGATGCTGGCTGAGCAGCTCCTGCAGGAAGCAGGAATCCAGCCAAAGCAATAGTTCCCACTGTGCCCCCCTGTTTTTTAATGATGCCTAGGTTAAGGACCGGGGGTATTTTAATTTAGACAATTACGATTGGCCTTGGAACAGTGGGTTGATGGGAGATGACTGAATGCTGAATGAATTCGTAGCTTGGCTGTTGGGGTTCATATGAGCCATTTTGTAACCTGACTCCAGTGTGAAGTATGCCTCTACACAGCCAGCCAAAAACTATAACCTTTATTTTTTTCCTCCTCTAGCACATTAAGTTCTGCTAAGTACTGAACCATGTAAACATTTACAACCAATGTGTATGATGGCACTAACACCCCCAGGGTAAGAACAGCATCAGGGATTAGCTAGAAGTGGTTCATTTATTTCTTTCCATTACTTTTTTAAGATCAAGTTGCCAAATCTGGGAGTATCTGACAGCTTTTACAAGCTCAGATGCTGCAAGAGTTCCAGATTCCTCATTACTACTACCTTATGGTACACTGAAACACCTCTGCTGCCATTAATACCAGACAGTGCGAACCTAGCCACATGGTGTGGGAGCCACTGGCATCAAACAGAATGGCCCCCTGTCACTTTGTGCTTAAGAGCAGGAAATGTGATAATGAAGTCAGTATGTGTAGGACTTCTAAAAACAGGCTCAGAGCTGACACAACTTTCAGTGTCACTGCCTCTTCCTTTCTATGCTGTCAGTGAGTTAAAGGCCTTTTTCACTCACAATGTGAGCACAGGGACTATTTCGGGGTGTGCATGTATGTATATGTTAATTCTTTTCTTTCAAAATGAGACAGTGCCGACCCTTTGTCTTCTATCTGTGGCTTGATGATGTATTGTCCCCTCTACTCCCCAAATGCAGTTAACTAATGAACAGAGTAATTAATTAATATGAATTTGCATATTTGCATTTGTAATTAACACAGTGAAGTAATTAGTTTAAGATGGGGGAGTCTGGTGTGTGTTGGTGTGCGTACTGGACCAGAAAAAGCCTCAACAGCTGAGGCATCTGAGGAGGCTGGATGAACCAACGAAGCATTTTCTAGATGAACAGGAAGTGCAAAGAATATGGAGGTTAATTGTGTGTCTCTTTCGAGTATAAGAGCAGCATAAAAATACCAAAGTTCAAAAATATTTAAAACATGTTTTGATTGCCTCAAGTAAGGGTCATACTGAACTCTATTAATCATGCTAGTGTTATGCTCTTAGAGTTTATTATTATTATTATTATTATTATTATTATCACTATTATTGATATTATGTTAGTCAGCAGTAACCACATAATCATCAGAAGAACATTAACAGACAAATAAAAAGAGAGTTAAAATTAAAAGGCCATTAGAAAAGAGTTTCAGACTAATGAATAGATGGTTGCCAGAAGCTTCCTGCATAAACTAGTCTGACTTCATTCACAATTCTAACCTTGAAGATCCCGATTGGGGGATCTTTCACAGTGGACAGCCCAGGCACAATTTCACAGCAGATTACACCTTTCTTTTCCTAATTAATGTGGTTAACAACTTTTTTTGCAAATGTAGGAAGGTACACCCAGATGGGAAAGCTGATGCAAAGTTAGAAAAAAATAGAAATGCACAGCAAAAAAGCATATTGGCAATATTCTATACGTTCTCCAAAATTTAACATGTCCTCTGCCTGATTAACATGAGCCAAGCTCCCTCTCACTCCCCTATATTTCACATCCTGTCCACGAAAAATAAAAAAGAAACTTTTAAGAAACAATTAACTAATTTTCACACAAATAGCTTGGTTTTCCTAAGATAATGAACAGATGTTTTAATACATTTGTTTTGTGATGACATAAACATGTCTTTAGGCATGGCCACTCTTGGCTTCTGTATTTAAAAACTTCCTTGTATGGCTGTTTTGCTTAAAGATAAACAGAAAATAAAGCCCTTTTATAGGAGTTGTTTTACAAGTGGAGGACATGACATTTTTCCCTCTTTTCTGACTGTTTTTTCACTAGTTTTGCATTTGGCTAGGGTCAGTGTCACTACTGGTAGACAAGGCCATACCTGGACCCTACAGAGGTTGCACAGGTAGTCCAACTCTTCCAGGATGGCACATCAATATGTGGCATCACCAGAAGGTTTGCTGTGTCTCTCAGTGCAGTCTCAAGAGCATGGAGGAGATTCCAGGGACAGGCAGTTTCTGTAGGAGAGCTGGACAGGGCTGTAGAAGGTCCTTAACCCATCAGCAGGACCAGTATCTGCTCCTTTGTGCAAGAAGGAACAGGATGAGCACTGCCAGAGTCCTACAATCTAACCTCCAGCAGGACACTGGTGTGAATGTCTCTGACCAAACAATCAGAAACAGACTTCATGTGGGTGGCCTGAGGGCCTGACGTTCTCTAGTGGGCCCTGTGCTCACTGCCCGGCACAATGGTGCTCAATTGGCATTTTCCATAAAATGCCAGAACTGGCATGTCCACCACTGGCACCCTGTGCTTTTCACAGATGTAACAGGCATGAAACAGCCTGAAGAAGCCATGGAGAACGTTTTGCTGCCTGAAACATCCTTCACCATGACCAGCTTGTTGGTGGGTCAGTGATTGTCTGGGGAGGCATATCCATGGAGGGTGCACAGACCTCTAAAAAGACTAGGTACACCCTGACTACCATTTGTCATGGCTTGTGCAGGTGCGGGACTCAAACGCAGGACACAGCGGGAAAAAGTTAACAATCTTTATTTATGACAATAATACTGCACACTGAGGTTGAGGCAGGGCAGAGCCGGCAGGAACACACGGCAGCAGACAGGTGTAGGCAAGAGCTCGGCCAGAGCTCGCGGAGAGGCAGAGAGGCGTAGAGGTGGTGATGCAGCTGTGACACGGCAGAGGTGTGAAGGCAGCTACATCCAAGGAACACAGTTAACGATCTGGTGACGAGCAGCGCTCGCCGCAGGCTTAAGAACAGGAGCCAGAATGCAGGGTGGATGAGAGGCAGGTGTGACAGCTGAGACCCCCAGGTGAGGCCTGCAGGTAATTGGGTCAGTGCTGCCACACCTCCTGCAGAGTGATAGGAAGCTAGAGAAGAAGGGAGGGGAGAGCACACACACACACAGACAAAACAAAACACAAAACATATGACAGGCCGACCAGGAGGCGGAGGTCATGACACCATTAGGCACTGGAATGAAATCCTTGGACCCACTGTCAGATCCCACGCTGGTGCAGTAGGTCTTGGGGACCTCCTGGTGGATGACATTGCCCAGCAAGAAAATGCAGGCAGTTCCTGGAGGATGAAGGAATTAATACCATTGACTGTCCCCCACACTCGCCCGACCTTAATTCAGTAGAACATCTCTATGTTTTGGTCCTGGTTGCACCTTGGACTGTCCAAGAGCTCAGTGATGCCCCAGTCCAGATCTGGGAGGAGATCACCTAGAAATCCATCTCTCCCCTCATTAGGAGCACGCCCCGATGTTGTCAGGCATTCATACAAGCACATGGGGGACATACAATCTCCTGAGTACCATTCTGAGTTACTGCAATAAAAGTTTGGCAAACTGGACTAGCCTGCTGCAACATTTTTCACTTTGATTTTCGGAGTGTCTTAAATGTCATTGGAGTGTTGATAATTTTCATTTCCATCAAAAGATGTGACATCATTTCATTCCTAACAAATTACCCAGTCCATGTCAGTATAGATATCATACATAATTTTTTTCCTTTGAGATCTTTTTTTAAGTGCTCTTTTAAGTTTTTTTGACCAGTGTATGTCATTTTCCAATATTTTTTTCTAAACCTTTAAAGGACAACTGACACCCCTGCCTAAACAAAATGTAAGACAGTGCCAAATATCAAAATAGGGGTGATTTTTTTTCTGGGGCCAGGGGATGGAGGACTCATGCCAAAATGACTCCAGTATAAAATGCAAATGACTTTTGGCTATTACCATAGTGAGGCTTTAGTTTTGGAGCATCACCTGCACCTACCTCCCATGAGACCCTCTGTTTTGAGGGGCTTAGCATCTTAAACCATCTAATTAAAATTAAAATCCCTCCAACAGGCTCCACAGGATCCTTCTCATCCAAAAGCAGATCATTAGGAATTTATTGGAGGAAATTTGGTGTCCCACACCATCTGCGATCCTGGACTTCAGGCAAAAATTTTAAAATGCTGAAAGAGAAAGAGAACACTGAGTGTGCACACTGTCTATCTGTGAACTCCACAGACAGGAGTTTTTATTTGGTGTGGAAAAAGTGATTGTCACACAGGATTACAGGTAATAAAGAATGGATAATTCAGTAGAATTGGTAAGTAAAAGCAATTTTTGGAATTCTTCAAAAGCAGGTTAAACTGTAGAGAATCATAATGTATTTTACTTTTGCATTTCTCTCCCTGTTTGCTGCCACTAATACTAATCTTGTCAATTAATCCTGTTTTGAGATGGCAATATAAAAACACTACTGAATTTCTAAAAATTCTATATCCTTTTGCCCCTTTTTTGAAGATGTGTTTTACATTGTCTTGGTTTTTGGCTTAATCCCTTCAGCTTGCTTTCCTGATGGAGATCTTCTACGTGTCGCCCTATTCTTCAGTTTTTCGTTCACTGACTCTGTGATTCCTGAGGTGTGGACAAAACAGAATGCAAGAATCTAAACCCCAGCGTCTGTGAATATTTGGCTTTTCATACTGACACATGGACAACCATGTAGTTACAGTATACAGTTAGGGTCCATACGGATCTGATGATTTTTAGAATCATCGCTACTGTGACAGCTCCTCTCTGTAAATAAGGAACTTTATTAAAATATGTCTGTAAATCCTAAATTATTAATGTAATACTTTACTAAGCCTGTTGAAATAAAGTGGAAAGTCTGCACTTCAATAACATCTTGATTGTTTGATTTAGGATACACTCTGGGGGTGTACAAAGGCAAAATTACAAAACTTGTGTCACTGTCCAAATCCATCATTCAGTATAGTAGCTTTCAATCTAAAAATTGTCGAAGAAAAACACAGCTGAATGATTCTGTCCACCCCCAGTTATCAGAAGAGTCCATCTGTCCACTGCTAATTGCAAAGTGATTGCTCTATACAGCATATTCATTTTTAAAATGCTCCTCTCAGTATTTAGCTTCCTGCTGCTTTGCTCACCCTATGAAACCCAAGCTTGTTAGAAACCTTTATCAGCACCTAGCTTCATATATCACAAGTTTGATCACAGGATGGTGCCTTCATAATAAAGAAGAGAAGAGAAGAGAAGAGAAGAGAAGAGAAGAGAAGAGAAGAGAAGAGAAGAGAAGAGAAGAGAAGCTACATTTCCGAATTCTTCTTGCTTTAATTATAAATCACATCATAACTTTAACATTGTCCTTGATTTTATTTTGTAAATCTCTGAAAGGATGCTATGAAAAGAAGTAACAATGTTATTTGTTTAACATCCTTTAATAAAGAAAATTCTGCATTCAGTGTTTCAGGTAACTGTAAATTACACACACCGAGCACATGAATGGCCAGGGAACAAGTTTATGTACACATTACATACATGAACTTCTTCTGGGTTTATTCTGTACTATACATACTACAGTGTAGTATACATCCTCCCTTTAGTAAGCACTTGGAATCTGTAGGGAGAAAAGACTCCATACTTTTAGTATTTGTATGCATGGAGTAGAGAATGGATGTTGTTAGCAAATAACAAGACTTCCACTGATTCCACAGATCCAAACACTGAGCTCAAGAACAAGCAGGCTTTGTTTCACATGATGTCTTGGTCCCATATCACTTCATAAGATGACGCCTTGCAGCTAATGTTGGCATAAGTGAGATATTAAAGGTGTGAAGAGTGAAGTGCTAGCTCTCCCCCTGTCACAGCATACTGCATATGGCTGACGACAGTTTAAAAAGCACTATGATGGTTTGACACACATCCTCACAATATAACCAACCATTTTGGTCTGATACCTCACACATTTTCTATGCACAGACAGCAGGAGAGTAGATGTGATTCTCTTTTAATATAATTATTTATATAGAGACAGGTGACAGAAAAAAACATGACCCTTAGACCCGGAGGCATTTACTGACACGGACTGAGTTTAAAGGGTCACTGCAAATCAATACAAAGTTGTTTTGAGTGATCAGCCCTAGTTAGTTAGTTATTTAGTTTTGTAAACAAAGGGAGACAGAATAAAAGATATTTGCATACACACAAAGATCAAAACAAAAACAAAAAAGAGAAAGTCTGAATGGTTTGAGTATGAAAATGATGTGAATCATAAGCTATAGCTTTCTAGTCACCAAATGTCAGCCCAACAGAGCACCTATGGGAGAATCCTGTCCCACATATGACATGATACAGCAAAGCTACTGGCATCAAAACTCCAAATAAGAAAATATCTCCAACCTCCAGTAAAGTTCCAGCAGCTTCACTATAGGGATACCCCAACACCTTTCTAAGACGTTTCTTCCTTTAATTAATCACCATTTTAATTTAGTGTATTGCATGTAGTTACAGTAGGCTTTTTTATTAAAACACCAGGCTGTTACATCAAATGTCTGTGTGCAGTAACCTCCTCAGGATAAGTTAACAAGTAAAATTAAAGTATTGTTTTTCCCTTTTTTGATTTGTTTTTATTTTTTACCTGAAGAATTACTGTGCCCTTACTTTGTGAACACGTTTAGGCTACAGTCTGAGGCCAACATTCTACATAGAACATGTTTTATTGATGCTTTCATCAAGAGGCTGCTCTCATGAACCATCTCTGCTTCACATCAACTACAGAAATACATTAACTTGGAAAGCAATTAAATTGCAAATCATTATCACCGCAATACTTCTCCAATACATCAAATCAAAGCATCATTAATGGAACAGTCATAAAGAATTAGGATTCCAAGTCAAATATGGACAGAGAACTGCTTAACAACGTAGTAAATACTTTTTACATTTTTAATTAGTGTTTTATTTGTTATACGAAACAAGGCTGTGACAAATGCAGTAAAGGTGTAAGTGCACCACAACAGATCACCTCCAAAAGTCCACCTGACAAAATCTGCAGTTACAGACAAACAGGCAAGGCGTTAGTCATATTTGTGAGACATTTACAAATTAAGGCAAAACACTTGAGCAGCAGCACATCCACACTCAGTGAATGATAAAGATATAACAACACATTTCTTCTGTCGGTCCAACGTGGCAGCTGCAGCGAAAACAACACAGAACTGATTGTGCATTCAATCTGAATGCGGTTTAAGGGCCAGGATGGCTGGAGAAATTCCCAAATATTCCTATAGCTGCAGTGGGAATACTTTTTCTTTTCTTTTTCTTTTTTTTCCCGGTATTCCTCGAATATTTCAAGCCCTGAGTGTAATTCGACATTAATACGACCCACATCTAAATCAGAATCCATAAACTATGCATTTCCATAAACACTTAGATTCCATCAGAAATATATCCAGTTTTCATTTATATACACATACATTTTGTAAAGTTATTTACATGTTTACAGTGAAAGCTTCAGCTGGTTTTAACACACATTAAATCAGGCATAGGAAAGAAATCCCTGTGGTGCTAAAGAATTACTGTCAGAGTCACTAAACATAATAATAATAATAATAATAATAATAATAATAATAATAATAATAATAAAGTTTAAACTGAACAACGGGGAAATCAACCATGGATGTTACATGTCTGTCAGCCTACTGTGTGTGTGTGTGTGTGTGTGTGTGTGTGTGTGTGTGTGTGTGTGTGTGTGTGTGTTGTCCTCCCTCCATACATTAACATTCTCAGTAAGGATGACTTACTGATCAGCATCAAGCTGTAAAGTTAGTGACAGACCTCCTGCGCTCCTTCCGGTCATCAGCTGCGCATTAATTATGGAAAGGCTTGTTTAATTCCTCCTGCACCTGGTAAAACTGTCCCCGGAGGTGGATGTCGTAAGGACCGAGGTCTGCGCCGGAGCCCTGGCTGATGGAGCAGTAGCGGAGGCCGTAGTGACAGCTCCGGTAGTCTCCCGGTTCCTCGTGTTTGAGGGAGAAAATCCCGTTGAAGTTGATGGGCGGACTGAGAGCCGCTGCGTCCAGAGGACTGGACCCGGCCGGGGAGGGACTGTCGTACAGAGCCTCGAAGGGGCCGCAGAAGGAGCCGAAGGGCCGCAGCGGCCTGCCGCCGCCCGCCGAGCTGCAGCCTTCAGGTCCGCGGTGGTGGTAGGCTGAGTACAGGGACTCCCCGCCGGGCTCCGAGATGAAGCTGCGGGCGTTGAGCTGCAGACAGCCGGCCACTAAGTTAGTGGTGGGCTGGGAGAGACCCTTACACAGCGTGTGGACAAACGTGAGCAGGTCCGGCCTCTTGCCGCTGCTCAGGATTTCACTGAGAGCCCAGATGTAGTTCTTGGCCAAGCGGAGCGTCTCTATTTTGGACAGCTTCTGTGTCTTGGAGTAGCAGGGGACCACTTTCCTCAGGCTGTCCAGCGCGTTGTTCAGCCCGTGCATGCGGTTCCTTTCCCGGGCATTGGCCTCAATGCGCCGCAGTCGAACCCGGTCCAGGCGAGAGTGGTTCGGCTTCTTCTTGTGAGGGGTCCGTCTCCTCAGCCCGGCCTCACCCGCTTCACCCCCCTCCTGCCCCGCCTCACCCGCCGCCCGGGGCTCCAGCGTGTCTTCCAGCGCGTTGTCACCCTCTGGCTTAACCGACCTGACTAACTGATGAGTGATCCAGCCTGTCCTCAGTGGACTGCTGGTCTGACTGGAGGACTGCTCATCAAACGTCAGCATGCTGTCCTGCACCGTGGTGGGGAAAGGGACAGGAGAAACAAAGCTTAAAATCTGCAGGTTTTGGATATCAGACAGGACAAACATCATCATATAGCGCTGTTATTCCGAGGACAAACTGGGATATATCAGAACCATCCTCAGGATAACGAATACATCCTCACCACAGCCCAAAAAAACACTTTCCATGAATATTTCATCACAGCTGAAATGAAAGTATCCAGCTTACCTCTGTTTAATAGTAGTCTGTTGTTATTTTCCAGTGACAGTCACATGAATGATGGCCCATGTTAATGTGGACTGCTGAGCATCTCACCAGCTCTGCTGTTAAATTCCACGCAGCATCAACATCCGGACAGACACTGAACAGCAAATACACTTCTCTCCTCCCTCCTTCCCCTCCTCTCTTATCTTCTTCTTCTTCTTCCAACATAAAGACATAGGTGCCATCTGTTGATGACGTCACTGGGCATGTTAGCCCTCCAGGGACTCTTTCTGTGTGTGTGTGTGTGTGTGTGTGTGTGTGTGTGTGCCTGCCAGCCTGGGGGTTCAGTGCCAGTCTGCTCCCTGCAGTGATCTGAGTTTGTACATGAAAGTCTGAGCAGTGGTGCTGCAGTCACACACACACGTGAAGCTGTCTGTGGATTTGTTTCACGTCAGTCTTTTAGTTTTCACAGCTCAGCATGCTTTACACGCTCAGGGGCGGATGGAGAGACCCAGTGGCC
>VUQH01086151.1:0-39493 GCA_015106775.1 Etroplus canarensis | reverse complement strand
CCTTCACAGAGCTGCACACATCCGTAGCTTTAGTAATGTTTATTTGCAGCTTTTGTTTGAGGTTTTTGTGTTTGTCTGCAATATTAAAAGTACTGAAGTGCATTTTTGTGTTGAGTCATGATGCAAGGGGTTTTATTTTGAATTATTTTTCACCAGTAGCTGTTGTAGTGATCTCTCTGACAAAAGAAAGTTTAAAAACAGTTGCTGATTAGTTTGTTTATTAATTTTTTTCATCTTCTTCCAGTGATCCTTGGCCGGGTCACAGTTGCAGCAGACTACTAAGCGGGTGCTCCAGACATCCCTTTGTCTCTCCCCAGCAGCATTTCCAGATTACTGGAAATGTTGCTGGGGAGGCTTTTCCAGTTCCCCAAGACCAGACTGTAATCCCCCTAGAAATCTACACCTGGCTTTCTGTGCGCCTTGGAAACCTCCTAAAGAAAGGTACCGAAATTGTTTCCTAATCAGATGCCCAAGCTGCCTCATCAAACTGTTTTTGAGCAATAGAGCAATGATTCTAATGTGAACTCTGAATGTAACACATCCTTAACCTATTTCTAAGGCTGAGCCCATCCACTTTAGTAGTATAGTTAAATGGTTTGTAAAAATCAGCTGCTCTTTTGCCAGGAGCCTCAGTCATGCTTCTGACTGGTCAGATATTGCTAATGCCACCCTTTTCATGTGAACGTGCTTGTAGCTGGATTGATAAACCACTCGGTTGACTTATCAAGTTCATAACCACCTTTGGGTGACTGCTTGTCTGGGTCACTGCATATCCTGATTAAGTGAAGTGAACCTAGATAATGGAAAGGGTATGTTTAACTCGCTTTGTTGTACAGTGCTTACACCTTAAAGTTTGTAAAGTTCTTGATGGAGTTAGTATATTTTTTCCAAACCACAGAGATAGTGATAAATGCATACTGAAACAACTACATGTATTATAATAAGATTTAATTAATGAATTAATATCTTTTATTTAACCAGGTAAAAGTCTCACTGAGATTCAAAATCTCTTTTCCAAGAGTGACCTGGCCAAGAAGGCAGCACAACAACATGGTTACAAAATGCATAAAATACAAACAGGCATAAACAACTGTCATACACAGCAAATATATAAAATCACAACATGCAGCTAGTGTAGGATACAAGTACAGATTCTAAAATGACTTTGTAAGAGTTTAAAAGCAGTCACAGTGGCCAAGGGACTTTCCCTCTCGATCCCTCATAATCGATATAAACTCCCCCAGAGATCAGCACTGAAAATTTCAGTTCAGTCTGTAAATTATTCCATGTGGACGGAGCAGCCCATTTAAAAACTTTTTTTTCCAAGTTCCTTTCTCACTCTCAGGACCACATTCTATAGGATAGAGTGAGTGCCAAGACCATATTGATATTTATTTTCTGCACACATGGGTAGAGATATAAAGGGGAACTAGGCCAAGAACAGTTTTCTATATAAAAATCAACCAGTGTGAGCCTGCGTACATAAAGCCATTTAGCAGTAGCATACAAAATACAATGATGTGTATGATTTTCACAGCCAGCAATTAAACGCAAAGCACAATGGTGTGTACATCATCTAATTTCTTAAGATACTGATCAGAGGCATTTAAAAACAGTAAGTCATCATAATGTAGCAGAGGTAAAAAAGTTGCTGATATCAAACACTCAATTGCCTTGAGGGAAAAATTACATTTGTTCCTTAAAAAGAAACCCAGTTGGACCTTCAGCTTGGAGACAAGGATTTCAATGTGTGTTTTGAATGACAGGTTCTGATCAATGATGACATTATTAGGACTCCAACTTCTTGCTTAAATGTGGCGTTAGGTGCAGGTGTGAATGATATGAAAATATTTTTAGTGTCATTTCATTTCTTACAGCACTAAGATACAAGAGTGGTCTGTCTTGACATCCTGAAAGAGCTTCCTGCAGAAAGGCCAGTTTTCTGTAAGTATGACTCATTATAATAAAGCCTCTTGCCATTAACATACTTTTAGTATACAAAATAAATGTCTACAGTGTACATCATAACCCTCTGGAAATGCAAGTTCTGAATAGGTATTTCTCAAATACTTTCCAACTTGTTTGTTTCCAGGCTTCCTTCACAGAGCTGCACACATCTGTACCTTTAGTAATGTTTATTTGCAGCTTTTGTTTGAGGTTTTTGTGTTTGTCTGCAATATTAAAAGTACTGAAGTGCATTTTTGTGTTGAGTCATGATTCTGAATTATTTTTCACCAGTAGCTGTTGTAGTGAGCCCTCTGACAAAAGAAAGTTTAAAAACAGTTGCTGATTAGTTTGTTTATTAATTTTTTTCATCTTCTTCCAGTGATGCTTGGCCAGGTCACAGTTGCAGCAGACTAAGCGGGTGCTCCAGACATCCCTTTGTCTCTTCCCAGCAGCTGGAGAGGCTTTTCCAGTTGGTAATCCCCCTAGAAATCTACACCTGACTTTCTGTGCAACTTGAAAGCCTCCTAAAGGAAGGTACTCAAATTGTCTCCCAATCAGATGCCCAAGCTGCCTCATCAGACTCCTTTTGAGCAATACAGCAATGACTCAACCCTGAAATCTTGATGTAACACATCCTTAACCTATTTCTAAGGCTGAGCCCATCCACTGTAAGGAGGTAAATTAATTGTTTTCGCAGGTGAGGACTGAAACTTTAATCAACTGCTAAATCAAAAGGTTTTCCTACTGCCAAACTTCCTCTTTTCCATAAAGGTGCAATTCAATGTTGCGTCAATCTGCCTGTCTGTAGACCTAGAAATATTTGAACTCCTTCACTTCAGGGAGCAACTCACCCACAACCCAAAAGAAATAATCCACCGTTTTCCCACAGAGGAACATGCCCTCAGACTTACAAGTGCTCACTTTCACACTGGGCTGTAGTCTGCTCCAGTGAGTGCTGAAGGTCACATGTATATTAAGCCAACAGTATTATTCCATCTACAAAAAACAGAGTCATCATTTTTAGGTCTCCAAACTGTTCCTCTGGGTTCATAAACTTAACCCAAACTGAAGAGCATGTGAGACGAAACCTTGGCATGTGCCAGAAATGTGACTGATTTTCTGCCAAGAATATGGACACAGGTTTCAATTATTTAAACTAAATGGTCAGTCCCCTGCAAGTCTAGCAGAGGTGCTGATGATGCAAAGTTATTTCAGAATATTTGTAGCAGAGCAAATGAACAACCATTTATGTATGATTATTTTATGTGTCTTCTTATCAACCTACAATTCTACCTCAAAATGCAAACAGGGTCTCTACTGGTCATGTGAACTAAAGCATTTTGCATATAATGTTAAGAACAATATAAATTACATTCTTGTTAACCTCAGCCCTATATAGGTCTGTAAGATTATCGGTGAGGTCACACACGGTCTTTTATGATCCTCTTGATGTCAGGAATGGCCTGATTAAGACTGGTGGCATGTAAACAAATAGGGAAGTTTTGTTTTATTTCAGAAGGGGTTAGAGTTGAGAGCAGCTACAGTAAAAAACATGGTCAGTTCCTCTTACTAAGATAAATGTACTATTTATGACTTTTTGCACTATTTAATGTACATATATACGGAAGTCAAAATACATCGGTGAGAAATGATGTGACACTTGCAGGCGAGTGTTGCTCCAATTATTAAACAGTGTTGGAGAAACTTCTGAGAATGCCTAGCTTTGCAAGCAACTTCAAACTGCAACAGGCTAATTAGGAAGAAGTCTAGTTTGGGTAATTAAAACATCTTAGTATTTCAATTTTAAAAAGTTTAAAGTTACAACAGGAGGTGGAAATATTTCAATAAACAGGTTTATTCAGTCACTGTGTTACTTTAGTAATCATATAACTGTAAACAGCACAAGTTGTAGAAATTGTATATATTGTACTTATTGTATATTTACATTTTTTTTATCCATCCTGTTTTACTTTCTTGCCTCTACCTCACTTCATCCAAAAAAACCTGATTTTCCTTTAGTTCACACGTTACTGTACTAGCAGACAGTGTTACAATACTATTTTTTATCAGCTTTTTCTTATTTTTGTTTTTATTAAATTTTAGCTTGATTTTGTTTGTTCGTTTCAATTTAGGTTTTATTGCTTAAACATGCTTTAGGAATATATGCAGTCTTTCATATCATTTTAATTATGGATGTATGTTTCTCATTTCTATTCAAGTTTGTATATGGTGTTTTTGCAGGCTGATTGTGTCAGTGAGTTTTAAAGACAAATTTTTGTTAGATGTCTTTGTGTTTTAAGTTTTACATGTAAATGCATATTTCTTAGTTTTTAAAAATGTTTTTGATATTGATGTATATCTTATTTTTTAAAATAGTTCTATATACACTAATTATGCTCATGGACAAATTTTTCAAGTTCAGAATAGTTATTGCAATATAAACCAAACTTTTTTAAGGCAGCTGACTTAGAGAGAACCCAGTTTTAATAGCTGTATGCAATAATTTGTAGATTTCTTAGAAAATAAGTTTTGTTTTGTATACTGTATTTGCCTTTCTGTGTGGAGTTTGCATGGTCTGTCTGTGTCATATGTACATATTAAGATGTGTTTTAGGGCAATGCAGTGGTTAGCACTGTTGCCTCGCAGCAAGAAGGTCCTGGGTTCTAATCTGCTGGCCAAATGGGACCTTTCTGTGTGGAGCTTGCATGTTCTCCCTTTGTCATATCTATATATTAAGATGTGTTTTAGGGCAGTGCAGTGGCTTGCACTGTAGCCTTGCCGCAAGAAGGTCCTGGGTTCAAATCCGCTGGCTGGCTAGCGCCTTTTTGTGTGGTTTGCATGTTCTGTCTGTGCCATATGTATAGAGTAAGATGTGTTTTCACACGGTGCAATGGCTAGCACTGTCACCTAACAGCAAGAAGGTCCTGGGTTCAAGTCCGCTGGTCGGCTGGGACCTTTGTGTGTGGAGTTTGCATGTTCTTCCTGTGCGATTTGTATATATTAAGGTGTGTTTTAGGACAGCACAGTTGTGCAGTGGCTTGCACTGTCGCCTCACAGCAAGAAGGTCCTGGGTTTTAATCTGCTGGCCGGCTGGGGCCTTACTGTGTGGAGCTTGCATATTCTCCCTGTGCTAGATGTATATATTAAGATGTGTTTTAGGGCAGTGCAGTGGTTAGCATTGTAGCCTTGCTGCAAGAAGGTCCTAGGTTCAAATCCGCTGGCCGGCTGGGGCCTTTTTGTGTGGAGTTTGCACGTTCTTCCTGTGCATGTGTGTGTGTTTTTTCTGGGTATTCCATCTTCCTCCTGTAGTCCAAAGACATGCATGTTAATTGATAATTCTAAATTGGCTGTAAGCATGAGTGTGAGTGTGGATAGTTGTCTGTTTCTCTGTGTTAGCCCTGTGGCACAGTGGCAACCAGGATGCACCTCATGCCGTGATTGCTAGGGCAGGCTCCAGCCCCTTAATTGCATAAGTGGAAGAAAAGAGATGAATGGATTTGTTTTAAACACAAAATATTGTATTTGTAGAAGGGTTAATTCTTTTTTTTATATAGATATCTCTGCCATGTTTTGTTTATTTTCATGATTTCACCCCTGTCTTTGTCTCACATCATTCACCCAGCAGTTGTCCTCAGACTTTCTTTGAGTTCCTGCTTTAATGTACTACCAACAGTGTTATAACACTTTCACATTTTCGTTAGCTTTTATTTTTATTTGCTTCTTTGATTTTGTTTTCAGTACAGTTTATCTGGGGTTTGTTTCCAGTTTGCGTGTGTTTGTTCAAGTTTGGTTTTTATTGTTTAAAAAATGTGTCGTTTTATTACTTTTAGAATGAGTTTCAGTGTGTTTATCATTTTGATATGTGTATGTATTTCTCAGGGCAAGTTTTCTTTCAAAGGTCTCATTTGATTTTTTATTTCATAAAATAAAATGTGTTTTCAGACTTTATTTTAATTCTTACTTAAAACGTGTTTGTTGTTTTACGTTCAGTGTGTATCACTTGTATACTAACTCACCTACCAGCCTTTAGATTGTATTTTTAAATAAACCATCCAAACTATTTCTACCTGCCGGGTTGTATTTAAATTTTAATCCTCTTTCCTCCTATCCTTGCACAAACCCTGACAGAGGAAACTGAGAATTTTTTTTCATAATGGTGCCACAATATTGCAAATGTTTTATTGCTTGTAAACCACTGGGTGGAAACTGGTACTATAAAATGGATATGGTTATATAAAATTAAGCCCCTCTGAATCAGTTTGTTTTCTTATGGTTCACTGTTGAATGATATGACTCATTTTATTATAGATGTACTGTGTGGTATACCACTGTTTTATTTGGTTATTAAGAATTAATCCACTATTTTATCTCAAGTCTGCAGGAAATATGGTGTAGGTGGTTTGTATCTAATGCACACTGGGCAGTATAAAGAGAGCAAAAACATTTTCACACATCAGTTTTATTCATATAAGGGAAATAGACTCAAATAGAATTGCTTTTATTCCAACATAAATCTAAGGAATAGTAACAGCTGACTGTTTAAAAGGTCACTGTACCTGGAAAAAAGTTAGGGTTAAAAGGAACAGTAGTAATCTGTAGTAGAAGGTATTCATCTATAGTCAGAGATTGAACACTGTCAGTAACTCTAATACAGATCAATTTCAATCCAATTAAGGTTATAAAATAAGTATGACTCTTTTAACACTATGCAGAAATGGCACACAGCTGTGTCAAGTTGCCAATCTTCTGTCAGCATCCTACATATTCCTCATCCATAAAGATTCAGAACCTCAATTCAAATATACATTAATCACCATTAAGCCAGTAATTATACAATATTGTTTTCCAGGATTTTGTCATTTGTGTTTTAAAAACTACTTTGTGTGATCATTTTTATATAAACAGTGATAAATTTTAGTGATCAAACAATGTGACAGTAAAATGATGAACCTCATTATTATTGCCCAAATGCACATCTCTTCATTTTATAGGTAATTCGTCAGTCTTGTCTGCACTTGATGCCACTACATCTATGTGCATCATCTGTGATTGAAATTCACACCAATTTCTTATCCCTTAATAAAGTAAAGTAAAGCTCTCATATGATTCTGTTGTTTTGATCAATTATTCACAATAATTTGGTAAAGTTGTTAGCATAATTAAATCTGTCCGCATTCACTGCTTCCAACCAGCAGATTATTAGAAAGTAAATCCACCACAATCAAAAGCATCAAAATCGGAGTCCGCCACTTCAAAGTCAAAGCTGTTAAAGTGAGGGGAGTCGAGTGCAGGACTGCCGGAGTGGTACCCTCCTGATGGTCCCATGCCAGAGAAATCTGTGCTGAGTGGCAGGTCAGGAGCTCTGGCTTCCAGATTAGAAGATGAGCATGCGCCTAAGTAACCCATAGCAGAGGAAGCAGCAGCCCCTCCCATCAGCAGATAAACTGCCCTCATTGCTTGGGCATTATTGATAGTGCCGTGACGCAGACACCCTGCAGAATATGCACCTCCTTTGTTATGCTTTGTACGGGGAGAACTTCTGCCTGTTGGAATAAACAGTTTGAAAAACATGTTTTAAAATAAACTAGCTGTACAACACTTTTACATGAAAATAGTGCAATCACCTGAGCTCACCTTTCTCTTTTGGGGAAGCACCTGTCAGAGGACCAGGGGAGGAAGACTCTGTATCACTGACAGGTGGAGTTGGTGGATCTTTGTCCAGGATTTGTTCAGGCACAAGATCTCGGAGAGTAATGTGTGGTTGTGGCACCTGATGTCGCTTACAAGGACTGAGAGGTGATGAGAAACTCTGTGGAAGATAAAAAAGGAATACTGTTTAGGAAAATAATGCTTCTACCACAGTATTTGCCAAGAATGACAAGAAATGAATTCACTGTTTAATTAAAAGACTAACAAAATCTAAAAATAATAACTATATCTGAAAGTGCAGACCACACTGGATATAAAGATAATGAATGTAATTTCTATACAGTCTATAGTGCATACACAAAAAAACAGGATTTTACATTCTGATAGTGAGGTGCCATAGCCCTAGTATTGCCAAAGTTTTTGATTGGTTATCCAGTTTGCTTTAACAACTATTGGATGTATAACCAAGTAATATTATTCAGTTGTTGAGTAAGTACTCTAATAAATCAAAATTCAAGACTATACAGTGGATAATGATAGGTTACTAAAGAACAGACTAGGAGATCTGTATTGTTGAATCACTAGGAATTGGTAAGTTCATATATATTAAAATCTAAAGTCACTCCTTGACAAGGCATCGAATTTCAAGCTGTTTTCACTTCAATTTTCAATCATTACTGGGTAACTCACATTTTCCCATTATTATAAACTGCTAATGTATTTTTGTTTATGCATTCATTGTTTGAAAAATGATCCAGAGATATTTTATGTGAAACCAAACAGCCACAACATTAAAACCACAATATTACGTAGATCTTCCCTCTGATATCTAAAGCTCTTAACCTTTAAGGCATGACCTGCAAAAGACCTCTAAAGGTGTGCTGTGGTATCCAGCACCAAAGATGTTAACACCTTCAAGTCTTTTAAGTAGCAAGGGGGTGCCTATATGGATCAGACTTGTTTTTTCAACAGATGCCTCAGATAGCTGCATCTATCAAGACCTGGGGAATTTGGAGGATAATCAAAACCTTGAATTCTTTTTCATATTCATCAGTCTACTCCTCAATTTTGCAGTGTAGCCTCTGCTGAAAGAAGCCACAACCATCAGCATCAAGGAGTGTGAATGGTCTGCAAGAATGTTTTGTAGCTGGTATGCATCAAAGTAGCATCCCCTAAATCCCAGAGTCCAAAACTGAGTACAAGAAAATTGTCTAGAGCGTCACACTGCCTTTCTTGACTCTGGGCAGGGGTCAGGATGGATTAGTCTGCTAGTAAAAAGCCTCATTCACAGGCTGTGTTGCACTCTTCTTAAACCTTCCTGTCATGGCCAGCATTAATGAGCAACAATGAGCCTTGGGTGTCTAGGTGTTCCTTTTTCAGGGTCAGTGGTTGTCCCTCCTTGGAACAATTTTGGTAAAGAGACAGCATAACAGGAACAATCCCACATTTCTGGCCCTTGTCAGCACAGAAGACCTGACTGTTCACTTGCTACCTTATAGAAACCACCCCTTATTAAGTGTTATTTTAATGAGATAATAGTTTATTGATGAGAATGATTGTTGTATCATTTAGTAATATTAACATCAAATCAGGCATTAGGAACTCAATATATGCAAAACCGGTGGCATTTCTATCAACCTCATTCATTTGTGCATAATGATACTTAACAAATTAAAATAGTAAACTAAGAGAGTAAACATAGTAAACATTATAGCTAACAAATATATATAAATGTATTAACTTACCTTTTTCACTTTTTTCAGTACATTGAGCCACTGGCTAGAAAGTGAAAAAAGTGATTCTGTTATTGTCTCTTAATTGCCAAATGTTTCAAAATAATAAAAAAAGGCACACTTGTGAAATTGTGCCACAGACCTTATAATCAAAATGTGTGCACAATGAAACTAAAATAAGGCACCACAGTTTACAAAAGAAGCACCACCAGACCTGCAGTCTGCAGGGGTTTCAGCCAGCAGCAGTAGGTATTTATTCTGTGGGAGGATTAAAGCAAAGCAGCAATCTCTGCATCCACCGGAAGGTAATTTAGGCAGGTCCAGGATCTCCTTGCCTTCAACAATTGCTTCACAACTGTTTTGCAAGAGTACCAGCTGGTCAGGAGGAGATGATGCATCATGGCACACCAAGAGACTGCCTTCAGCAGTTAGAAGAAGAAACCTTTTTTTCCACTGTTTGAAAATAAATCCACCTGAATAAGACAAGCAGGGTGGAAGTTACCTTGCTGGCAAAATGTTGCGGTGATAAACAATTTTAATCAGAAACTCAAACCCTCAGAGTATATTGAGACTGATCAAGATAGCAGAGGCAGTATTGTACATGTGGATTAAAGAAAGAACACTGTGTCATTCCATCAGCCCAGCAGATTAGAGGCAGTCAGATGGTTGGAGGATCAAGGGGCTGTGGATGTAGGGCTCCATCAATCAGGCCATGTTGAGCAGAATGTGCACATCTTGTAGCATAACCACCTGCACGCATCTGAATCTCCTTACTCTACATACAAATGGTAAACAACACGTGGGAATTAAAATACTGACTAAATGCCTACTTATTATTTTAGCAGTTTTTGGGTGTGCTTTAGATAATGTTTTTATTGATGTTAGTCAGGCTTCGAGTGAAACTATATATATATATATATATATATATATATACTTATATTTATATGTCACTATATTTATTAAAAGCAAAACTCTTACTTGGCTGATAATGGATGATCTAGAGAAGGAAAGTATTAGAATTCTCTTACTAAAGCAGTGCTGATGCTTTCATTTATTACCCTTTTTAAAACATCACCTCAGTGATAGAGAACTTATTGGAAATTCTCTCTATATAAAAAACAAGATCTGCATTTATAAAAGAATGACAATAAACAGACAAAAAACCGAGAAATGATAATAAAATCTGCAAAGAACAGCAACACTTTCCTATAGCTAGAAGTGCAGATCCAACTCACCATACATCCTGAGGACCCCCTGATGTATTCCCGAGATGTTCATGTTTACAGTCAATGTATCTGACAACAGTCAGAGAGAAAGCATGCAGACAGAATGGCTAAAAAGCACATGAGGCTCAATGTGAGTTTTTAATGCTCAGCTTTAATCCCCAGTCAGCTGGGATGCTTCAAAGAGCCAAAGTTCAGCAGCGTGGTATGAAAATGGGTTGTGATGAGATGTTACACAAAGAGTGCTGTAGTGCGTGCAGAGATACTTTGTAAATCAGCATGATTCATTTGCTTTTTAATGTTTGTTTTTTAATATCCATTCAGTTTAACAGAGACAGAATTGAAAGTGATTTCATTTATCAAATGCAAACCAGGAGTATCCAAAAAAACCACCATGGCTTCCCTTACATATTATGTAGTATTTATGTCATGAAAAGACAATAAAGACATGTTGGGTACTTTATTTTTATACAATTTAGTATTTTGTCCTCTTTAATTATCTATATTTAGTTGGCTGATATCAAATCAGATCACATAAATACATTTGTTACTTTTACTTTAAAGTTTAAGGAGAAAATGTAAATAACTGTAGTGTAAAAAATTGCAGATTTATCATTTATTAAAACTCACTAGGTTTAAATATATATATTTTTTAAAAACTGCAATGACCTTGCAAAGTTGCCAACAATCAATCTGAATGTAAATACGTTTTGATCACCAATTATAATATAATTTATTAAAATGTATTCACTGAACAATAATTTGTTTGTAAAGGTTAAGTATTAGGATGCATTAGGAAGTACTTAGGGATTCAGTGATAAAGAAATGCTTCTATACTTTTGCTTTAAAGAGGATTACTGTCTAATGAATGGTGAGGTGCCTGACTAAACTGTGAAAATTTATAAGCTTAAAAATAATAAAAGTGAAGATTATTTTACTTTTAATTGTTCTGTATTTTCCTTTCTTTTAGTGTTGCAGCTTTTACTTGCTGCATTTATTTGTGCAATAGGTGTTAAAAGTCCTAAAAAGGCCACTGTAGTTGTATCAAACATGCATTATAAGTGCGTCTTATTATCAAATCCAAGATCAACTAAATAATATCACAGTTAGATTTACCCTAATACATTATTTCTTCAACAGCCCAGAATTAAAAGTCATAACTTTCAAAAACAATAAATAAAATTAAACATATACACTGCAGAAAGTGAACAAAATAAAACAAAAGTATCACCCACAATGTCAATTAAATATGCTGAAGTAGTAATGACACAATAATCACTATTGCATATAATCGATAGTGAATAGTATACAGTATGAGTACAATGAATCTAAATATGTGATATTCTATTTGTTCTGCTGCTTAGGCACATTTCCTGGTAAACTGCTTAACATGGGTTAACTGTAAACTGTTGTTTACATTCTCAAATAGATAGTAGTTTTATCCTCTCTTCTTAAAATAGACAAAACTAATTAGAAAACCACTGTGTGGAAATCAAAGATTCTGTGGGGAACGCACAATGCCTCTAACATGATGTAAGAGGCAATATTTGCATGTTATTTGATAAATGAGCAAATGAAGGACAAATAAGCAAATGAAGGACAATAATTTACAAAAATACCTACATTAAAATTCACTGCACTTTTAAGATTATGTTTTTTAGTACAAACTGCTGTGCCTGGAAATTATTAAAGTTTCTATTAATCCTCATGTTAATAGTTCACAAAAAGTAGTTTTGATTTTTCTAGACAAAATCAATTTGCTGTCATATTTGTGTGATATGGCAACCCCAAGTAGCAGTCGTGTAGCGGTCATTTCCATCCCTATTTATAAAATACTTGTGGGCTAGGAAAGCTGATCCTCAAACTGTTTTCTGAAACAGTCTCCAGCTGGGAAGAAGTCCCAGCAGCGTTCCTGGTACATCTTCCATACATATGACTCCTGAAAAAACGTGATGTATGAACATGAGAGGCAGTAAGAGACAATGAGAGGAGCAGACTGATTAAAAACCGTAATAAAAACACTCCAACTCACCGGCCCAGTGTGCTCAGTTTCATCTTTGTTGATTAGGTACATTAAGAAGAACCTGAAAAAAGATCACATTCGTGTTTTCTTATTTGTACACCCATACAGAGAGAATATTGTACAAGGAAACACAGAAGAGGTGCACTCACATGTAATTGGCCAGGTTGTGTTCATCAAAAGTGTGAGTCTCAAAGCCATGAGGTGTTGTATCAAAGTAGTCACTTCCAATACCACATATGAAACACTTTGTCTGAAGAAAAAAAACCCAGTAATGAATGTGGCATTAGCTACATGAGGTAAAAGTGTCAAAAGTTTAAATGTTGAAAACTATTGTACCTCCATGTCTTCCTTGACCTGCTCTTGCTGGTCTCTGAGTTCTCCAAAGGCATCAATGATCAGGCCTATAGTGCACAAACACACTATCATTAGTGATGTTCATAAAATCTGTCAAGAGCCAAACATAACTTTAAATTTTCTGTTCCATGTCAGAGGTAAATCTCCAAAATTAAATCTCTCACATTCCCATTTCTTTGATTTTAGTTCAATCCAGGGACAGAACACGACAACGTTAGATTAGTAATGAGTCATTTAAAATAGCTCTCTCAGGAAAGCATTTTCTGTACCCTGAATAATGGCCAAAAGGATAACAATGACGAAGAAGAAGAAAGTAATGTCAAAGACCACTCGATAAAGCTCATATTCATCTCCAGCTGGGTCTTCAATCTCATCTCCAATGCCTCCACCAGCACGCACACCCACATACATGTGGAACAGGTAACACTGTATAGTAAAGAAAGAAAAAAATGAATTTGGGGAGTAAATAAAAATATCAAAACACAAACTTTTTTACATACCGTCATCATATCATCACATTTCATATCTGGCTCATCCTCATCTTCACTCTTGTTGTAAAACTTGCGGAAGAAATTGAAGGCAACTACAGTGTAAAGATACACCACCACGGCCAGCAAACCCACTGTCATCATGAGCTAGCAGAGACAAGAAGAAAAAAGAATGAGCAAATTCAAGATTAAACAAAATAAGTTCTAGTAAGTATTCATTGCTCTTGCCTGTTTGCCATTGTGTGTGACTGAGGATAGGATAGTGCGAAGAGTCTTGACACCCATGGCAATATCCAACAAGTGACAGGCGAAGAAGAAGTTGTTGTAATGCCCAAGCAAGGACATCACCAGGTACCAACAGAGGTAAAGGAAAGTCTGCAAAGCAATGTTTAAGTGCAATTTAATATAGTATAGTATACGTTGTAGTATAGTATAGTATATAGGTTTGCTTACACCATCTGTGAACACAACACCAAATTTCCAGATCTGGTACTTGATGTCAATGGAGGTCACCCTAAAAGAAACAATATGGATTAACAGAAATGTGAAAGTACTTGTTTTAGTTCCAGGAATCATCTCAAATGTGCCTCATTGCTCAAATGTACTGTACCATGCAAACACAGAGTTATCTGGTTCTTCTTGCTTCTTTTCATGTTGCTGACTCACATCCAGGGAAGCTAGATCAACACCCAGGAGCTCAGCGATTCTTTCTCTTCCATAAATGTCTCCATATTTATCCAGAACCTGGACATGAACAATATGTTACAGGCGAACATGTTCTACTGAGCCTGTTTTGAAACCACCAGAGTCCATCACAGCTCACCTTTCGCTTGACAAATTTATCCCAGTAGTTGTTTGGGAAAGAGCTGTAGGGAAATAAGATCAGTAGTCATTCACCTACTTTGTCTCTGCACTGTAAAAAGCATTTGCTAGGAGACACATGCTTTCTTTATCTACATACGGTGTATTCAGGACTAGTCTATCCCACTGGCCCTTGATATCGTCATCCTCAGGTTGCTCAGTGATGTAAAGGCCATCAAACTCCAGCTTTCTGGCAAGTTCTTTCTCCCTTTTAAAGATCACTAGCGGAATCTGACAGAAACATTAGCAAATGCTGTTCAACTGAGGTATGCAAGTTTCTAGAATTAATTTCTTAAAAACAAAGAGCTAGAAAAATGTATCAAAATCTGTCCATATCTTTAAATGTATTTATGCCAAAGTGTAAAATATTACACACTTAAATAGCTGTGCTTCTCAAAAATTGGAGAATCATGAACTACTTAATTTTTTTGCTATTTAATTCAAAAAAGTTTTCTATACTTGTTGGATGTGATTAAGAAACATGAAACCAAATAGTTTGATATCATGTTGTTACTGTGCTTGATTGCCCAGCCAACTTGCCTGACCTGAATCCCACAGAGAAGATATGAGGTATTCTCAAGAGGAAGATAAGAAACACCCAATCCAAAACTACACATGAGCTGAAGGCTGCTATCAAACCACCCTGGGCTTCAATTACACCTCAGCCACAAGCTGATTGCCTCCATGCCAAGCTGCAGTATACAGTAATTCATAATAAAGGACCCCACCCAAGTATTGATTGTATAAATGTAGATCCTTTTCTGATTGGTCTTAGAAAATTTTCTAATAATGTGAGTTACTGGATTTCTGATTTTCATAAGCTACAAGCCATAAACATCAAAACAGAAAGGTTTGAGTTTTTGACTTTCCACATGATGATTAAAGAATATATGAATTTTCACCTATTTGAACAAAATTATCAAAAATCCAACTTTTTCAAAGATACACTGTTTTTTAGATGAACCTGTACATTTGTATGTGTGTCCAGCATACCTTGAGGCAGTTGTAGCCAATGATACAGATGAATGAAATGACTGTGTGAAGCATGGCAAGAAAGGACAAAGTAGGCTGCATGTATCCAGTGCTCTCTTCTAAATAGTAATAAACTGGAACATCTTCCTCATCCTCATCTCCACCATCATTCATGCCAGATCCTTCAGTTTCTTCTCCAGAGCCTTCAAACAACCCAGATCCTTCAAACAGCCCACTTCCCTCAGACAGTCCAGATCCTTCCATCTCCTCACCCTCAGGTGGGGTGTCTGATACCTAGCAGTTTCCAACAATATACAGATCAAAAAAACAGATAGCAGAACTGTTGTCTCACAGAATATATTAAAAGACTTAAACTAAATTAGCAGTATTTCTTTTTACCCTGTAGAAAAGAAGAATAAAGTTCAGGGCAAATGCAAGGAACAAAGCCAAGAAACGCAGGTTGTAGAAGTTTCTGGAAAGGTAGTTCTGCAAAAGATATGAATATTTTTCAGGCTGATCAGTCAGCTGTAAAAGAATGCCACAAAATCACTTCTAAAACAAATGCTACCATAAATTTATTCCTTTGGGTTTCCAGCTCAGTCCATATTTGAAAACCTCCTTCTTTTTTCAGCTTTTTTTCTTTTTTGGCTGCCGATGTCTTTGGTTTTTCTGGCTCTGCTTTTTCTTTGCTCTCAGATTCCTTCTCTGCTTTCTCTCCAGTTTCAACACTGAAAACAAAACAATGCTAGGTTAGTGTCATATTTATTCATTCAGTATCAAAATTATGGTGTACTAAGATTGTCAATCTTTTTCTTAGGACAGGAAGTTGCTTTATAAAATAAACCAACCCTTTTATTAAAACTGTGCATTCAGAATAGTAACATAAACCCATGGCAAACTGTTTCAGTAAATCTTTTGGATCAACTTGGCTAAAAAAGTATCATCTGCTATTTAGAACTGTGATTGGAAGAAGAAACACATAAAGCAAATTAATATAGGCATGAAAACAATATGACTCTCACTCAGCCTTTTCAGGCTCTGGAGGAGGTTCTTCTATAGGAGCAGGCTCAGGTGGTTTCTGGCTGGCATCCATCTCTTCTGGTGCCTGTAGCAAAACCAAAACATCTGATTTTGAAAAGACTTGCTTTTTTGGCTTTCTTAATCCACATTTTTTGGAAGATGTTTGATCATAAACAATCATAATGAATGTGACAAATAAAATAAAGCAAATCATCTAAAACTTTTTTGATGATATAAAGTGAAAATAACTCACCATTTTTCTCTTTGTTATGGGAGTTCCTTCAGGAGTTGGAGGTTCAACTGGTGCCTCAACACCCATATCTCCAAGTCCACCTGGAGCATCCATTCCTGGTATCCTCCCACCCTCTTTTTCCTGGGTATCCTCCTCTTCCTCTTCTCCACTTCCAGTCTCACCAGTGTCTGTTACACCTCCAGTGTCCTGTTCTTCTCCTGTCCTTGGCTCACCTGGTCCATCCCCATGCACATCATCCTGTGTAGGATCTGGCATGCTGGCTAAAATCTCAGTGACAGTGATATTTTTGGCTCCCTCTACCAAGCCACCCCCAAACAAGGTTTGCCAAATGATCATAAAAATGCCTTTACACATATTGTAAATGAAGTGTAGTATACTCATCAGGATGGTCCAGAAGAAAGTGGACAAGGCCACTACAATCTCCTTGAAGGTCATCCTTCTCACTCTACGATACTGTCTGCGAAGATTACGGAAGGTGAAAATGCCAAGGAAGCTTAACATGCTGTTTATAAAGTCTACAAAGGCAGAGGTTGACTCAGGCTGACCTTCCTCTCCATTACTGTCCTCATCTCCTCCTCCATTTGCTCCCCCACTTGCTCCTCCCTCACCTCCACCTTCATCCCCTTCATCATCTTCTTCCCCCTTTTCCTCTTCCTCCTGCTCTGAAATTTGTGAGGCTATATTCATCTCAAAGATGGTGTCTTCACAGAAGTTGACAAACATCTCCATCTTCTCTGATTCACCACCCTCATTGACAACATCAAAGATAAACTGCCGTTTGGACTCTCTTACTTGTGGCATCTCCCACTGTCTCCTGTTAACTTCACTGATTTCAAAGTAGATGCGCTCAATCTTTCTGCTGGCTCCCATTATTTCAATACGCCCCAGGAATGGACGGAAGTAGTTCAGCACACTCTCTGCTTGTTCCAGGAAGTTCTGTAGCCTGGTGTCATGGGGGACATGTTCAGACAGGTTAGTGAGCAGCACGGCAATATTGAAGCCAATGTCCTTAGCCGGTTCCTGGAAACGACTGGCAAACTCTTCATAGTTGATCATGTCATTCTCATCTGCTTCTGAGCAGGACAAAAGAAACTGGATCTCAGAAGGGGAGTACTGCTTCTGACTGTCCATAGCCTTCTGGAAGTCCTTTTTGGAGATAAGCCCGCGAGGGTCTGTCACATAATCACGGAAAGCATCGGAAGCCACAATGTCTTTCAGTTTGAGGAACATGTCAAAGAACTTGAGTATCATCTCCACATTGCTGGAGGACTCTACTAACATGTCTACCATCTGGCGGGCTATTGTACCATTTACCACATTTCCTAAATAAAGACAAAGTAAAATTCAAAGATATGATAAAAAAAATACTGCAAGGACAAAAAGATGCAAACTGATCAAATTGAAACAGCTAATAAAACATATTTTACCCTCCAATAACGAGAGCAACATAACAACCATGTCTTTCTGTAGGTCAAGAAGCTCCTTCAGAAGACCAATCTGGCTGGAGTCCTGTGACCATAAAAGTAATGACAACAGATTTTAAATTGTTTTGAAACATTAGAGATTTACATAGATTATAGATTATAAGGAGGTTGAGAGCACAAGTTAAGTGTCAGGATTTATCACACAAAACTGTTTTAACATTTAGGAACCCAAAAGCTTGTTATGATATGAGGGGTACATTCAAAATACTGTGTGTTGCATACAGTCACATTCACAACAAAGGGGGACGTTAAATAACAAAACCCTCATGCTGAGAGAATTTGTCAAAACGTGACAATGTTTTATGAAAATATAAAATGTCATAATGTAAACTTCCCATTTTTGTAGATAAAATATAACATTGCTTAAATCTCACTTACCCCTATTTGAATACCAGGATGTTACAGTGAACATTAGAAGTTATAGCAAGAGCTTGTGTGTAAATATGTATATATTTATATATAAAAATATATATAGTTATATCAGTTCAAAGCAACACACAAGTCACAGTGCAACACAACACAGATGAATGAACAAAAAAATTGTAATCTCTGTTAAATGTGTGCACACAAAGTGGATGTCACATTAAAGTGTATATTCCAACACAAAATAGTTTCATATTAAAGTATATACTCCAGCAGTTGAGGTTAAAAGTCAGCCCTTCTCTCAGGAAGTTTTGTAGTCACCTGCTTCTTTCTTGCAAATTGATTTTGAAAAAACATGTTAATTTTTAATTATATTATTATTTGTTTAAAGTTCCTTGTTCTGAACAAAGTTCTGGCAGTTGCTTTAAAAGGCAAAACACTTTAAACAAGGAGAATATTTCTGTCTGGAAATATACACATATAGTCCTGTGAAAAACTAAGTACACCCTCACTGCTTCCAAAGGAATTAAGAGGCTAAGTAGCAGCCAGGTGCTGCTAATCAAATAGCCTTGATTAACTTATCATCAGCATTTTGGCAGTTTGCTGGTGTGGAGCATTCCAGTGTTCAAAATGAAACAATCTTTTCAGGAGCGGAGCGGATGTCCCAGCAAATTCACCCCAAGGTCAGACTGTGCATTGCTTACAAAATAAAATGACAAAAAGAAAACCTCAAGAGTGATATTTCAGAGTCTACAGGCCTCAGGTAGAATTTAAAATTTTAAAGTTCATAACAGTACAATTAGAAAATGACTGAACAAGAATGGCTTGTTTGAAAGGGGTTGCCAAGAGAAATCCTCTTCTCTCTAAAAAGACGCACGGTTAAGTTGCAAAGTTGCATCTAAACAAACCACAAAATATATGGAACAATGGCCTTTGGACAAATGAGACCAAATTGGAGATGCTTGGCCCTAATTCACAGTGCCACATCTGGCAAAAACCAAAAAAGCATATTAGCACAAACACCTCATACCAACTGTCATACATGGTGGTCGAGAAGTGATTGTTTGATTTGGGCTTGTATTGCAGCCATATGAACACTGCATCACTGAGTCAACCGTGAACCATAATGAAACGTTCCAGAGTCAAATGTGAGGCCATCTGTCCAATAGCTAAAGCTTGGCCCAAACTAGGTCATGCAACAGGTCTGTGATCCCAAGCACACCAGCAAAACTAAAACAGAAAGCCTGAAATAAAAAAAAAACAATCAAGGTGTTAAAATGATCCAGTCAAAGTCCAGACCTCAGCTTGACTGAAATGTTGTGGTGGCAATATAAGAGAGCTGTGCATAAACATATGTTTGCAAACCTCAATGAAGTTGAGCAACATTTGAAAGAATAATGGGCCAAAATTCCTCAACAATGGCAAGAGACATGTGAAAGTTATACATAAAATGGTTATTTAAAGTTATTGCTACTAAAAGTAATTCTAAAAGTTACTGAAACATGGAGTGTACTTAATTTTTCACTGGACTGCAATGAATTCTGTGAACTTTCTTTATCATGACTGTAGTTTACTATCCACGTGGCCTACTGTGGTACAGAGGTATAGAAAGGTTTAGTTCACACTAAATAATCCATGAGTGGATTTGAGAAAATAAATACATAAATAATAAAACACTATAGTTGCATAAAAAAGCTTTAGATTATCCATCCATCCACTTTGTTCCACTTATCCAATTCAGGGATCCAAGGAGGCTTGAGTCTATCCCAGCTATGCAATTTTGCTCTTGGGATTAATGAAGTATAGTGATTCTGCCATAGTGCAAAAGGCGGGGTACAACCGCATATTTTTTTTACATATTTTTTCCTTTATGTCTTATGTATCACAAATAATGAAAATATTTAATTTAATTTAATCTGATTGCATTTCAACAAAGCTGCTCATGCGTAAGTGTAGAATTACATATTTACAATTTTTATATTGATCAAAGGACTTTAAATAACTTTTTGTTGTTTAAAATGACACAGCATCTTAATTTGTCATGAATTCGCAATGACTTAAAATGCTAATATATCTGCTTTTTAAAACTTTTATCACGGCTCAGTTTTGTTTGGAAAGACACTGAGCTCAGCATTAAGCAGGTACTGGCTCTTGCCAGTTCTACGAAATGTGTGATAGATTTATGAGTATAATTCACAAACTCATAAGTCAGATCAGTTATTCTTACTTTATTTTTAAATGCAGGTGGATATAAAACAGCCTGATTAGAGAAGCCAGGACTGAATAGATGAAAAACTAGTAAACACAATATTGCATTAATAAATAAATAAATAAAATAGATACGTACTTTACCCTGCATTGACCATGTGGAAGACAGTTTAAATAATAAATAAATTATTCATGTGTTAAACAAAATATGATTACATTTTTTACTTAGCTGATGTAAACCAACATTTTCTTTCATTTGATAGTAGAACAATGGATACTTGACAGTCAATGAAAATTCATCGCCTAGAAGATTTAAAAATAGTCTCTATGTCTTCTAAAAAAATAAAAAACGTGATCTTACTTTGAACACTATTATGGAGACAACTCAACTTATTTACTCAGCAGTGAACAAAAATAAACACTGTAACACTGTTCTTGCACACAGTCTAGATCTCAGTACTGGGTGTGTCCTCTAGGATCTAAAAGGGAGTTGTGACACGGGCCCTTCCTAGAAGCTGCTTATCATCCACAGAGGCTGTGGCCTGGAGCTGGACTAATCTAGCAGTTGTCAACTGATTACAGCCAAACCAGCGTGATACAGCTCTCTGGGATGCACCACCCTCAATCATGCCAAGTGCATGGTGTTATTCCTCACATGTTAGGAGAGGCATAATTACAAAATGTAGCATACTTGACATTATATTTTGGTTTCAGTTGGTATTTAACTTTGGCCTTTGTGTACAGAGATTTCTGGATTCTCTGAACCTTTTAATGGTGTCACATACTGTAGATGATAAAATCCACAAATTTGCACACTACTTCCACACACAGTATTTCACAGACTGGCAAATCCCTCCCTATCTTTGCTACTGAAAATCTGAAAGACTTCTGGAATACTTTTTTATACCCAACGATTTTACTTTTTTCCCCCCTGTCTCAAATTATTAAAATAGTTTTACAGGCATCAAATTTCTACTAATACTGAAATGCTCAGTTCTTCAGTCTTTGTACTGCTTTAATTAAATAAATGGTTTAATGATTTAGAAACATAGCATTTTAATTCCTACTTTTTCAGTAATTTGGACACTGTGCCAACTTTTGAGTGAGTTTATAGTTGATTGACCTTCAAGTTCATTTTAAAATAGAGCCACAAAGTTTTTAGTTAAAGGAGTGAGTGGTATAGAATCAGCTGGGAAAGCTTAGAAGCTGGGACTGCTTCTAATAAAAATGTCCAAATAAGCTCAACCACCAGGACAGAGAGCCAGCATATAGAATATCAGAACCTGAAATTTAAGCAGCAAAATAAAATTTAGCTAACATTAATGTTAGCTTTTACACTAATTTTTAGGTGGCGTGAAGATGATCATTAAAATGAATACAAATCGAAAGAATGACTTTGAAACCTGCCCGTACTAGAGTGATAAATAAATGCTGGAAATATTCAGAAAATCAATGAATCCAAAGTTATTTCAATTTCTTCATGTGATATTCAGGAATACTGTAAGTGGCTTCTGTTAACAATTTAAAAGAAAAGCTTGTATATCTATTATCAGGTTGCTAACAAGAAATCTTCTTCATGCACTTGTTAAGTAAAAAGCCATTGTAACGGTAAACTTCTCTGAACATTTTCAGAAAGAACACCAAAATAAAACATAGAATTAGAACCAATGCACATTTGGCCAAATATTTGGCTCTAAGGGTCATTACACCTTTTATATTTATAACAGACTAGTGTCACTAAAAATGAAAAGTGCAATGAGAAAAGATGTATTCTGTTGCTACTGATTACGGAAGTCAATCCACACATACTGCAAAGTTATAGAACCGAGGCAACATTATTTTCATGTTTACAGAGAAAAATACATATATTGCAACTGTATTTGATTCATTCCTTGAACTACATGCACATACCTGTGCCAGCTTCATCATCATGTGGGCAAAGACATGAAGGAACCCAACAATAGCATCCCACAGCCTGCTATGAGCCAGGGACTGCTGGTTGCCATTGCATGGACCCTAAAAAGAGAGACTATCCTTACACAGAAAATAGCAAAAGTAACGACTCAAAATAAAAATGTCCTATTTGTTCCTGTGTTACCTGGATATATTCAGTTAGACTGTTGAAAATCTGTTTTGCCACTGTCATAGCTTTGGAGAAATTTTTTTTGCCTGGCTCATCGATGACTTCTTTGCCAGAGTAATACCAGTAGAAATCACTTATAGACTCCTTGAATAGAAAATAATAGGTGAGTAGAGAAATCCATGTTATATTGTGAAAACAATTTAAAAATATATATATATAAAGTTAAATTCTTATGATAGTAAAAAGTATACTCTTAATCCGCTTAAAATGCAATGTCTGAATCCTCTGGTTATCTAAGCAATCACAGCAAAATCCCATTATATGCGAAGTTTTGTGGTATTATAATCCCCACCATAAAATATTTATTTTCAATCTGTACTGAGTGCACTGACAGCAGGCAGTGTACCTGTAGACGGAGAAGATAATCTACTGTACAGATGATGATGTTGATGGTAGTTGTGCTGCCTGTTTGTGTCCGCAAGTAGTTCTGAAAATCTGCATTAAAATTGAGATCATTTTGAATAACAGCAGTATTGCACTGAGTGAAACTGATCACTGGTTTAATTTATTGTTACATTTATTTGACTCATGAGCAATCCCCACCATTATTGTGACCTTCACAGAGCAATTGCAAAAAACGGAAGAGGTCACAGGTGAACTCATCATCTGCCATCACTTTTTCGTCTAAAAGGATAACAGAAATACAAAAATGAATGAAATGAATCAAAGTTCTAAAGTCAAGCTAAATCAAGTAAGTCTTACTTGCAATTATCTAAACAGATTACCTGAGTATAAGCATTGTGAGGATAGTAACTAAAATTCATTACTCAACTTACCTTCCTATATATAAGGATTTTAGTATCAGACACTTCAATAACCACCTCTGACCAAATGCTGCTTGTAACAATAAAATGAAAAATTACTGCTTTTTACAAATTCAACCCTGTTTCCAAAAAAGTTGGGAATGTGTTTAAAATGCCAGAAAAAACCCCAAACAATATTTGATTGAAAAACAGGACAAAGACAACATGTGAAATGTTGAAAGTGAGATTTTTTAAACATATGCACATTTTGGATTTCACGCCAGGAACAAGTTGCAAAACAGTTTAGCCGAAATGTTTTTTAACAAACGCTTTGTGTTAACACTTTGTGAGTGTTTGGGAACTAAGGAGACAAGTTGTTTTGAAAGCAAAATGTATTCACATTCTTGCTTTACACTAAAATTTAATCAGGGTCTCTTTTGTCACAGTTTTCATAATACACCAAATACTATCAGTGAACTGCAGGTCAGTCAGTAGCACCTGTACAACTGCAAATCAAAGTGCGCAGAATGTGCTATGGTATTGTCATGATGAAATAGGCAATGCATAACTGAAAAGGACCTTGTCTGGATGGCAGCATTTGCTACCCTGAAAGCTGTAAATAATGTTCAGCATTACCATTACACATACTGGCTTTTTATTTTTTTCTGAAAAGGCTGGATGGTCTCTTTCCTCTTTAGCTTGGAGGACGCAGCATTATATTTTTCTAATTTTAAGTCCATAAATGAGAGAACAATTATCTCATAGCTTCACAGAATGTGTCTGGCTCTTGTTTATATCTATTTTTTTTCTTTGCACAGCTGGGTTTTAACTTGCATTGGTGGGTGCAGTTTAGCGACAATTGTTTTCAGAAGTGCTTCTGAGCCCTTGCAGTGATTTCCATTACATAATCCTGTCTGTTATTAATGCAGTGTCACGTAATGCAGCGTTGCCTGAGAGACCAAAAAGCACATCCATTGAATCATAGCTTTTGGTGTTGTTCCTTGTGATACTGCGAATCTTTGAATGATGTTATGCGGTGCAGATGAAACCTTTTGATTATGATGAAAATTCTTTGTGGTTTTGAATCATATGGCCATCTAGTTTCTCACATCTTTTTTTGGTTATTAGCACCTTTTCTAGTCTTTTTTTGCCCCTCTTTACATTTTACTTGTTGCTAGAACAACATCCATAATAAGCATATATTTTAAAAGAAGAAAATGAGTCAGTTCTAAACTTAATACATTGCACTATTTTAGAACAAAATAAGCTATACATTATTTGCAAATCATTGTTTCAGTGTTTAGTGACACTATGCACACCATCCCTACTTTTTTGGAAACAGGGCTTTAATATGAATGAAAAAAAAGAACTGACTGTGGACTGACAAAGTCTGACATACAAGCACATGTCAGACAACATACAGGAGTCATCAGCATCACATGCATACACTTAATATAAAAAAAACAAGCTGCAGTGAAAACCAGACAGTAACAAACATATGATCACATTAACGACATGTATAAACTGAGACAATAATATAGGACAGTTGTACGAACACAAAGAAAGCAATAAAATTAAAACTCAGCAGTAGTCAGTGGTGAACTGGAATATTAATCGACCAGTAAATAATAATAAACATTGTATAAGTCAGCAGTCAAGAGAAAACAGCTTTTGTTCTCCTCAAGAGCAGATATTCACTGAACCCCTACACAGCTCCAGGGAATACATAGCTTACTATATTTTATCAAATTGAAAATATTACTTGATTTCTGTTTTCCTTTTCTTTTTCAATTTCAGTTTACCACTGGCTACACTGAACACGCACAGAAACACTGAATCATGCAGCACATACAAACCTTTAATGCCAGAGAGGTTGGGGTTTTGCCCATAAAAAAGCTGAAGGGAATCCGGTGTGTGATAGAGTACATCAGAGAGACCACACATTCTTTGGTCACATGAAACTTAGTTTGAGGAGAGATGAGCTCATGAGAAGTGTGCTATGTTTCATCTTTGGAATTTAGGTTTTTGCGTGGTATACACAAATTTCTATGGATAACAATCCAGTAGCTTTTTTAAAAAAAAATCTAGCCATAAAAGTTAAGTTACAACAATGTATTTTGTTGCCATGCTTGTGACCAAGATAAGATCACCTGCTTGATAAATCACGTGACTAAGAAATGTGCAAGAAGGTATTAGGGTTGACAAATCACAATCTCTATCACTACTGATGGCAAAGATTGTTCATGAAGGGTTCATTCACAGTTATAATAGTCTTCATGAGCAGAAAGACCAGATTCCATCCAAGGCTTTTTGAAATGAGCAAGACATGTGAGTAAGGGCACGAGCTGTGAGCATGAAAGATGGAGAAACATCCAATCCTCTCTTGCTGGAGGTTCAGTGTTAGAAGGAGAAATGATAGCGCAAAAGGGACAGTGGAGTGGAAGAAGAACAGTAGAGCAGAGAGGCAGATGGACAGAAATATGATTTACCCCGATCTAGGTTCAAGTCTGAGGACCATGAAAGGAGGGACAAGGGAGAGGTGGCAGTGATCGTGGGGAAGGGAGAGAGGATCAGTGTGTTGACAACAGAAGAGGACTAAGAGATGAGGAGGGGGAGATTAACAACATTCCATGGCAAATTCATTCAGCTAGAATCTCAAATTAACCTCCAGAATTAGATGACAAAAGTAGGTGAAGTCCAATAGACAAACTACTAGACATACAGAGGGAAACATTTGAACTATTTTAAGTTAAATTATGAATATGTATTTTTTAACAGTTATCCAAGTGTTAATAATATTTCATGTTAGGAAACTAATCACTCAATAAATGAAAATTTGTACAGTGATGTCACAGATGGAATGCATTTAAACAAAGATGATTTAATAGATGCTTAAAATGTCTTCAATTTAATCATTTATGAGGTAAAATGAATAATAGTAATTATTTGGTACTCATTTTGTGAGTTCAAGAAGTTTCAGGAAATTTCTGTAGACCTTTTGACACTATTTTGAATGGTTTTACTTTGCTATTTTTGCTTATAAATAACAGCAAAGCAGTCTACAGTGCATTCATTTAAGTGAGATAAAATGTGTACCATCTTCATTTGTCTCATTTACTTTTCAAAGCGTATGTTACTGTGAAAAGAGATGGTAGAATAGATGTATTCAACACTATAATCAGCATCTGCAAATCATTCCGATAATCTACTGCAGGATTATATAAAACAGCGGCTGCAGTATGACATTTTTTCTAATGTTTCTTCAATGTGAAATGGTGCTGCTTAAGAAAAAAAACATTGACACTTACTAGTGCCTTCCTCTGAAACCATGCCCAGTCCCTCTGCCTTGTTCTGCCTCTCAAAGGCATTTAGATCCAGGACACTGCAGAGAACATAAAGCATTCTTTTTAAATGTACCATTAGAATTAATAAACCAAATTTACCTTACAATTCAAAGTTCAGTATTTAAAAACTGACCAGCAAGTCTGCATCAATGCCTGGATGCTCAAAAAGAAGCCAACATCTTTCTTGTCCTTCAAATACTCCAACATTTTCTGACCAGAAAGTAGGGATAATTCAATAAAGGTGCTTCTTTAAAGGTACCTCCAAATTTAGAATTGCATAGGCATTTGTTTCCAGAGCACATACCCGCTGAACTTCGCTGTTTCCGCCATTAAGGATAGAAATACCCAGCTTGAGGGTTGTAGAAACCATTGGACCCGTCTCACCTACAGAAAACAGGGAGCCATAAACACAATGCAGCTAAAAGAACTTATCAAAGATAAGGACAAAGACTACCTTTGCAAGCACTGATCATTTGCAGGACCATTTCTGCAGCACCACGATTATGCAGTCTGGACTGCTGGTACAAGAGTCTTTGCTTCTCCATTTCTTTTTCCTGTGGTAGATGCAAACAATATAAACATCTGCTACTGTTTCATTTCAATTAGAGAAGTTAAATAGATAGTATGGACTATAGGAGGAAATTTATTATGTGTGTGTGTGTGTGTGTGTGTGTGCGTGTGTGTGTGTGTGTGTGTGTGTGTGTGTGTGTGTGTGTGTGTGTGTGTAAAAATTATAAATAAGCCAACTGGTTCATCAAAAAAGTCCATTCTATCAATTTAGATTCACAACTTCCGTTCACATTCACTCAGCTTTTCACAAAAATCCCTACCTCTTCATATGATTGATAATTGACTCTCTGAAATAGTCTATTATTGTAGCAATATGTATATACTTCAAAAAGAAAGTATCTATTAAGTGTTAATCTTTATGAATGTCCAGTTAACAGCCAATCTATTAAAATAGTCTGACATTGCTCTCTTTTATCTCCATTGATATTCTCTTTAAATGCATTTGTATTATGGAATGTAACTGTTGCTTCTAAGTTTCACTCTTACACACATTCTGTCAATAAACTTATTAGTCATGGGGTTGTTACACTACTTCTTCACGTTTGCTGGCTGGAGCAAGCGTTAGACTACAGGAAACAGCCCCACTGGGTTGGTGTTTCAGCCATATACCTTACCAAAGTGCCTTCAATGCAGCAGCCCTGCAAATGAGAAACTTTGGACAAAAGGCTTTATCCCTCTGTATCAGAGATATTTCTTTTGCATTACATAGCAGTCTGTCTTTACTTTCAGAACTGTTTGAAATATTCATGCAAAACAAAAGCAGCATTTTTTTACTCTGGCTCTTGAAGGCATTCAATATTTATTTATTTATCTTTATTTGTAGCAGTGACCCAATTGTGAATTAAATACCATTTATGGACAGGAAATAGACAGCAAATTAATATCTCTGAATCCAGAGGACAAACTGACATTCCTCTGCTCAACCACATCACATATCAACTTGTATCAACTCACATAATGCCCCTAAAACAAAACCACCACCGCTCCCCAGGCTCCCTCCCTTCCCACCCCCAACCACCCTCCCTCCCACCCGCATATGCCTAGCTGTGTTCTACCCACTATGTGTCGTGCAACTGGACCTCAAACTTACCCTGCCGTCCCTGCCTATGCATGATGCCTAATTATAGCTTGTGTACTATCTGATTCATGTGGATTGACTTTTAAAGCTATGTGTATGTATATATAACTTTGAGTGTTGCATGTTCTACACTGGCTTTCACTGTAGTCTGTCAGTATGCTATGTGAGTGGGGGAAGGGAACATTGAACACAAGCATTCAGTTACTAAAGACTGGTGTTATGAAGGTGAGAAGAATTAGATGGAACAATGGGAAAAGAAAGAGAGAAAGACAAAATGAACAGCTATATAAACTGGGAGGAATGACATCGTTATAAAATGAGTATGTAATAAAAACATATTTTTAGTGGAGATTGGAATTTAAATTGACTTTATTGGGATATCCATTGCAATTTTCAGTCCAGTTTCTGCATGTCTAACTCCCCAGTTTCATATAAGCCCTCACACATGTTTTGAAGGCATTTTTGAATATATAAAAATATTTTAGTAGTTTAAAGCAATGATACATATTGACAAAGCACAACAATTGTTTGTGGGCAAACAAATACAGCTCACTGGAATTTAATAGATCAGTAGCTTCTAACGCCATAGTCAGTACTGGGGTATCAATGAACTAGTGTTACAAGTGTCTGAGACTCATAAACTGGACAGGAGGAATGTAGAAAAGACCTGCATAGAGGCAGCTGCTGCAGCCTGTTAATGCTTAAAAATCCATGCCAGTCAACTGTAATACTTCCAAAGAGGCAGACTTTATGGTGCAAAAGGCAAATCATTTAAAAAGTTACACTTTTCTTACATATAAACACATTTTCATAATTTCATCTAAAGTAGGCTGAATTTTTCATCGGCCTGAGTTGATGGTTTTTAAAGTCAGTTAATTAGCAATGTGATTATTAGTTTGAGTTATCATTATTATTGTTGATGTTATTTTACATTTATTAAGTCTAGTTAGATCCAATCCAGATTCCAGGCCAGAAAAGCAGTAAATGTTACACTGAAATGATTGCAGTGTTGTTTTAAGCTGAAGCAGAATAACATTTTGCTGTAGATGGACATATGGGGCACAGAGTAATTTGTAAAGTGAAAACACACCTGGATTGGAACTTTGAGTTTCTAAATAAAGAAACTCAGAATTAATGTAGCATAATATACAAACAGAAGACATGGATCAGAGACAGAACACAGACAGGTAATGAGGCCAGAGAGAAAGAGAGGGACAGAGACAGAGAAAGAGAGATGTGGTTGTAAAGTAATGCTCCAATGATGAGGTCACTCAGTGCGTCAAGCGCTACCGCTCCACTGTGTTCCTGGTCCCCAGCCCCTGGTCGCCCATTACCAGTTCTGACTGTCGCACCTCAAAGGACATCTCATCCTCAGCATTTTCCCCCATTTCCTCTCCACCTTCTTCTTCCTCACCAATATGACAACTCTAAATATAACGAGAGGGAAAAATATGAGTCTTTCAGAGAACAGGATGCATGTACAGTACTTCCATGCAAACCTCAGCTCACACAAGAACCTTCTGTGATGATGACTCACCTTTGCCATAATATCAGCATATGCCATATAAAGATGATCAGTATCCAGTTTACTGAAATGAGGATAAGTGCAGATAAAAGGTAAATTAGGAATAACATACTGCTTCATTTGCCAAAGGTACAACGCCACATTACAGCATTTCATTGCTGTTGTATCAGTGAAGGCCTATCTAACCTCTTCTCTGTAAGAGCAGTGCGACTGAAATGCAGAATTAGCTGGTGGAGGGGATCTGGCTTTGTTTCCGTCTCCTCCTCCTCGTCTCCCTCCTCTTGCTCCATTGCTTTCTGAGATGTGCAGGGAAATGAAAGGGTGAGCAATACCACAGAAAACATTTCCAGATCAAACTGATATCAGGTGACACTAACAGATAAGTCATCTATCATTCTGTCTTCAAATGAGTAACCCTCAGTGTGAATCCAGTTACGTTTGTATCCCTCGAGGAACATGTTTGAAGCTCTGTGCCTGCATAGCGAAGACCAAAAAAAAAAAAAATAGAAAAAACACGCCTTCAGTTTTAGAACCATGCCTGTCTAGACTTATGCAAGTATAGAAGACTTGGATGGAATTTAATAAAAGCAATTTATTGTATTTATGCCAAGGTATTTTGAATATATGCCAGTTCTTGAACAGATCCTCTCTTACCTTGGAATATTGTATAGTGGTGTCATCCTAAAGCAAGCGACCACAGCCCTGCGCCTTTGCTTGGACAACAGTTTGTGCCACACCATCTTCTTTGATTTAAATGGATGCTCTGTCTATCAGAAAGAACATACGTTTAAAGAGATCAAAAGCATTTTGTATATGTTTTTAGAGTGCTGAAAAGTGATATTACAGAAATAAATCAAATGATAAATCAAAATTAGAGGACTGACTGCATGAGCAGATTCATGTGATTTGTTTGAAATTAATAAATGTAATATAATGCCATGGGGCAGCACCGTGATGTGGTGGTTAGCACTGTTGCCTGACAGCAAGAAAATCCACAGGCCAGATGGGGCCTTTCTGTGTGGAGTTTGCATGTTCTCCTCGTGCCTGTGTGGGTTCTCTCCAAGTACTCTGGCTTCCTCCCACAGTCCAAAGACATGTGTTGAGTAGCATACAGTATAAAGTGTAAAAAGAAGTGGGCCAAGAATAGATCCCTGAGGGACCCCACATGAAAGAGAATGGATTCTCTTGGATTCAAGCGCTACCCTACATCTCACCCAGTGTCAGCCGCAATAAGGTCGAACCCCATCACAACCTTGAATTTGATGAGCAGTAAGGAAAATGGATAAACACACAGTTCTCATACATTTTTATCCAAACAGTATAATAATGGAGCTCTTTGTAGTCACTGAAAGCATGCTTTTGGAAATTCCTTAGCTTTCTGTTTAAACTGTCTGAGGTCTGAGCTGGTTGGGCCTAACTGCTGTAGGAATGTATGGGGTCTGACCTTATCCAGTTATTAGTTTTCATTTGAATTCCATATTAGTATTACAGTAGATGTTAGACATACAATGAAGATTATTTCTAACTTTACTAGCCTCATTCCTAGTTTGACAGAATCTGTTTTATTATAGTATTTTTGTTTTGCGTCTCCATTACACTGAAGTGTATGAAAAGCAGATAACTAGAGAATTTTGAACTTTGCTGTGTGGATTGTTTTCTTATTTGAATAAATGCTTTTAGGTCACAATTTTGAAATTGAGATTAAATAAAACCTGTTTAGACTATTAATACCCAAAATGTGTAAAGTCAAGATAATTTTTATTGTTTTAAGCCTTATCCTTAGCTGTTTTCCTTTCCATACTGTATACTAAATATATGTTGCCTTTATTCTCACTGTGTTCTTATCTAAGTAATATGTACTCAGTTAGCCATCTCTAGTATTCTTGAATATATAGTTGAGACACAGTGCATCTGCTGCAGCCAGTGTAGATGAAGTTACCACCAGCACTCACCACTTCAAGGTGGTAGAGAACTGCAGAAACCTCTTGCACTCTCTTAACAACTTTCACTGGGGCATCTGCATCTTCAGCCTTCCCTGCCATCTCCTTGTACAGGGCCATCTGCCAGCGCATGGATGGGTTGTCCACCTTTTCACAACACATGGATACATGAAAGTGTTGTGATTGAGTATTTGTAATCACAAATCTGACACCTGCAAATAAATCCAACATTAATTTTACTACTGGGCTTTGAAGTATACCTTGCCCTGAAGATGCAGGTTGTTCTGCAGGAACTCTCTTACTTCTTCATCAGTGTCTCTCTGTGAAGTAAAACATTTTAGTGACCATTTTCACTCTCTGTGATTTCAGTATTTAACATAATACAATTCATACTCCAGATGTTTTACCAGAACCAAATTCAAAGTGAGAAAAAACTACCAAAGAGTATCGGATCTTGGCCAAGTTGATAAGCTCCTGATCAGCAGGAGAGCACATGTTTAGGCCTATGGGGAGCATCTTTTTCAAGGCAGCCACAATAAGTGATGTCTGGACTGAGTAACGATCTCCCCGTTTCTTCTTCTTCGTACGTTCAGTATCTGAGCCTCCACCCTGTGAAAAGGGACAATAAAGCACAGAGAATAAACAGTATCCTATAAAATGCCAGGCGTACAGCAGCATGGATAAGGTCTGATAACTATCATTTATTTATTTTACTATTACTATTGCATTACTTTAACAAACCAATTTTAAGTACAGACTTCAAAACATCACAAAATAATCTGAATATAAGCATAAAATGAGTGTTTAAACCACAGCTAGCATTCTTTACAATTTATGATGTGATTATTTTAATACTAACTATTCAGTCATACTACCTTAGTAGCAGCTGAGGAACATACAGGGCTACAAGCTGTTTATTATGCAGCAACAGTAGATCTCTCCAAGTATAAATGCACTGCTACATTTGTTGATAATATACCTAACAAACATGTTACTGTCAGCAATGAGAACTAAAAGATAAGTGCCTGCATTTCAGTGTCAGAATCTGGTTATTCCTCTGATACATAAATCATTGTTTCTCTGAGCTCAGACTGGTAAGTAGAGGGGATAGTGAAAATGTGAGGTTGAAGTGGGAATATTGCTGCTTTTGTGGGAGGGAGGCTGAAAGTAATGGGTCTTACAAGAAAGCAAATCAGTCAAATTGCATTTACAACATGCAATAGATAATACTTCATTCAGGTGAAAAACCATTCAACATTGCAATAACAGGATAGCTAATCAAAACAACTGTAACCCTTGGTGAAGCTTAAAATATTAGATGAAGTTAAGGAACAAAATCTTCAGAGTTAGATGTATTAGTAGCATGCTGTTCACACGCACGTTCGAAAGGAAGTGTCCCTTCCATGTACTTGGCTCTTGAGCTCTTGCTCTGTTTCTGAGGGAGTTCAGTCCTTCTGTTATCTGCTCTTTCTAGATTCCTCCAACATGTGCAAATGGGTGCTATATATAGTATACAGATGCATTTCATAATATTAATTTTTTATTTATTAAATGCATGTTTTAGAAATAGTTCACAACGTAGTTCTATCTGAGCCGCAAAGCTGAATATAACAGTATCCAGACTGCTATCTCACATAAAACTGTCAGGTGTAAAGCTGCTGGATGAAGAGGTAAACTGAACTTGAAGACTTGGAGACTGTATATTTGATTATCCATCACACATTATGCAAATTGATTTGACCTATAATTCAAAATGTAAATATTTCCATTGCAAGAGTTGGATAGGGTGTCACTGTTAGACATTAAGGTGGTCCCAGAGGCTCTATATTTTCTTTCTAATGAAGTAGTCTTAGTGCTGAATGTATTTTTGTTATGGAAAAGTAGTTTAGAAGGTGCAAAGCATTTTGGGGAATATTTTAGATAATAAGTGTGAATTAATGTGTTGGTTAGGTTCATGGTACTTTTGATCACTTCTAAAAAGAGAACCTAACAAAAGCTTAAGTAAATCTGCTTCAGTAACATTAAGCATCAAGCTGTGTGTTAGTGTGGATACTAGGGAGTGTAAAAGAAACTAAACAGTGATGTACCATGACATTTTTAAGGGAGGAGATAAGAAAGAGCACAGAGAAGACTAACATCATCCCCTAGTGGACAAAAAGCTATAATACAAAAACCTACAGCTCAATAATCCTTCCATAAAAAGAAACAAAAGGCATACTCGAAGTCTACAACTCAACTATGATCAAAAAAGAGCAAATGCAGTGACAGCATGATGGCACTGTGCTCTCACTGCCACTTTGGTATTTGTGTAAAGCCCAGTGCCATGAGCCCAACTCTACAGCTGAGTACTTTCATCAAACGCCTCCAGACTCCCCCCCACACACACTGGCAGGACTGGGGAAAGCCTGCAGATGGGGCCTTCCCATTGGTCCGGTGATCCTTTATGAGAACAATGTCAGTATCTTTTCCAAGCGTTTATCCAAGTGCTCCCTTATGATTAATTTTGCACTAAAGTCTATGTATACATATAAAAAAATTGTTTTGTCTAACACTAATACTGCTTACATTTGGGTGTCACAAAACTAGTGAAAATATAAGTGTAGCCAAACCAATCTGTTGGTCCTTTAAATAAATATGTGGTTAAGACTTTGATATTCTATTAACATAAATTGCTGCCTATTTACAGTAAAAACAAACTCACAGCAGAGACTTGCTTCATTCACATTAAACTGCAAGTTTGAATTAGGAGATACAACTGTGTACACAGGCATTTGTCACTGGTAATTAAGTAATTTCATGTCTGTCTGAATGATGTGCAGGATTTTGTGTGTTTCTGTGCGCATTTTTTATATGTATTTGTGGGCATGTAGTGAGTGTACTTGTATGGATCAGATGTGCCAGTGTGCTGGGGAGGTTGATGAAAAGCTCCCCCAAAGTGAGGTGCCATGCGGTCAGCACAGCGGTCGTGCAAAAACAAAGTCTAACCTCTGTGTCCCCGCCCTGGAAACCCAGCCGCAACCCAAAAGAAGAGAACAATGGACAGCCAAAGAGAGAATATTGTTAACACAACTGCGATCCTTCGCAAAACTGCGAATTACAATCAGGTCTTTAAAAAGTTATAGCAGACTTCACTCCATATAACTAAGCCCAATAAACAAGAAGATGAAATAGCATCACATACAAAAAAGAAACATCTAGAGACCTAGGCACTGAAGAAGTGATTTTTACTGTTGCACCTGGTGAAAATGGTGCATTAGTGCCTTTTTGTATTAGACTGCTTTACTGGCTTAATTTTCAGATGTTTTATTATTATTTCCTAAAGCTATTATCATTATGCTAAGGATAAAAGAGAGCTCATTGAATGACCTGTGCCTGAAAATGGTTGGTAAAATCATAAAATTCTTCCAAAAAACAAGGCTACAAGGAAATGAAGACATAAAGTTGTTAAAAAAATATGCCTGCACCAGAGTCTTAAAATGGTCTGAATTGAGATATATGCTGATTTTAGATATATATGACTCTGCCTTTCACTAACTCACCTTGCTCATTTTACTTTTGCTGTCAGCAGTGAGGAATGACATGTTATTGATCTCATTTATCACCACAAAGTTTTGTTCCTCTCGCTTGAAGTTCTACAAGAGAGGAGCAGAAGCGTGAATTAAAAGCAACTTTCTACAAATCACTGCAGTCAACAGCCAAATGAACATACTTACATGAGATTTGGACCAAAAGATAAAGACCTCGCCAACCATTCGGAAGAGCTCTTCTGCATCTGGGTCAGGGCAGGTCAGCCACCTTGCCCTGTAGTGGAATAAATTACTTTAAGATTCCCTAAATTGACAACAATTTTTTCCAATTAATAATATATTAAAAGATTTTTAGATTGTAATCTTGTCAATACCATGAAGGAATCATACTTTGGTGATTTTAAAATTATTCTACCTGTTGTTGTCCACATAGCGAATAAGTAGGGGGTACAGAGCATACAAGTCTCTGCAAAGGACAGCAAATTCATCACGTATAGTGCCATCTTCCTCATCCCCCTCTGATTTTCCTTCCATTCTTAAATGGTCCTCCTCAGCCACCACCTTTGAAGTGCGTTTCTTTAGCTTCTCCATTGTTGGGATGAAGTGAGACTTGAGCATTTCTGGCTTGGCCCTACTAACAATGGGCTGTGAAAACACTAGTAGAGAAAAAAATTATTTAATCTTTCTTCCACAAAAACTCACTCAGATGCACAACGTTTGTGTAAGAACACAGCTTAAAAATACTGCTCACCAGCCAATCTCTTCATCCAAGAGGCTTCATCAATACCCAGGTTGTTCACTACAATTTTCATAATGCTTCCTAGCAGCTGATTAAGGTGTTCTGATGTGACCTCAGTGCACAGTCGGCCCTCCATCTCAGGAAAGTTTTCAGGTCCTCTCTCCCACCAGCGAATCAGGTAATTACACAGCATGGGCAAAGTAATTTCTATCACATGAGGCATCTCAGTATAACGAGCCCCTGACTCTGCCAAGTCACCGATCTCCTTCAGCAGAGTATCCAGCTCTGGGATGTCTGGACATAATTCCTGGACCTCATTGGGAAGGCCCAAGACTTTCATTCAGAAGAGAAATAATGAAAGAAAATGTAGATATAGGACTTTGCTGGATAGAAAACAAATTTAAGGATAGGGTAGTGCACTCACTGGCTCTCTCTCTAGGTGTCTTTGTGGTGTATACTGAGAAAGCATTAAATTCATTGAGATGAGGTTCTAAGTAGGCCACTGGCATGGCTGCTGCAAGGTGTGCCAAACACTCTCCAAGGGCTGGTCTTTGCCTGTAAATGTAAAGGATAAGTGTAACAAATGCCCCCATGCGTCCAGTAATAAATTGCTTTACGTCTTCAAATATGGAGTTACCTCTCAACATGTGGATTCTTGACCGTCCCCAGGGAGTAGATGCTGCACATGATGCGATAGCATGACATCTGTAGGTCATCCACTGTATGTGAGCAACACAGAAAGAAATAACAACACAAGTATAAAACACATGTGGAGTTTGTATATTCTCCACTGACATGCATGAGTTCTCTCTGGGTACTCCAGCTTTCTCCCTCAGTCCAATTTATGAGTTTTGAAACTGGCCATAGGTATGAATCTGAGGATTGTCTGTCTTTCTGTGTTAGCCATGTGATAGACTGGCAATCTGCCCAGGGTGTACCCCTCCCTATGACAGCTAGCATTGGCTGGAATCTTCCAATGAGTGGAAAAAAATGGATGGATGGATGGATGGATGGATGGATGAAATATAAAACACGAGTAAAACCACTCACAAATGACATCATCTCCAAACTGGTGCTGAGCGATGTGATCAAACAGGGAAGTAAGCACTGGAAGCAGTGCAATGGTAGTGTAATTAATGTTCTGAGACACCCCTTTCACTTGCTGGAAAAAAGAGAAGCAGAGAAGCAATGATTACGGACTCGGACAAATATTTAGGGTGTAATATTTAATCATTTGTAACAGTCAGGAGGGTCACATCAGGGAGGGCATCCAGTGTAAAACTTCTGCTAAATTACCAATGCAGATTATTCTGCTGTAGCGGCCCCTTAGGGAAAATACTAAGGAGCAGCTGAAGATGCATTTTATAGTGACAGAAATATACGAAGGCCCATTTCAAATATGTGTACCTGATTGCCTTTTGATACTTTGCCTAGTTTGAGATTCTCAACCATCTTCTCGATATCATCAGCAGCACTCTCAAAGAAAGACCGCAGCCCTGCTTTCACAATCTCGGGCCCCGACTTCATTACTGTTCTAATAAAGCAAATAAGAAAGTTGAAAATGAAAAACAAAAAAGAAAAATAAATTCACAGTGTTACATATTATAGCGTTATAAAAAAAAACTAAACCTTGCATCTAGGGATCGTGCCAGAATGTGAAGACAGTTAACAATTGCTGGAGCATCCGTTCCTACAAAGACAAAAGTTATTCTTGATTAGCACACACTATAAATAAATATAAAATAAGAGTAACTGCCTTTATGCTAACCTGAATGACTGACTGAATGTTACATTATAGCCAACAATCAGAATCAGAATACTTTATGAATCCCATGAAGGAAATTGTATTTTGTAACAGATGCTCAGTCATTATAAATACATATAAATTTGAAAGGCAGTAGATATAAATTTGAGAGGTAGAAATATAAAAAAAAAAAATAAACAAATAAACCTGTCTGTATTACCTGTCATGGGTAGCATAAATAAACACAGAAACACAAAAAAAGAGTAAAGCCATTCAAAAAGATGGGTGTTGAGGGACTGCTATCTTACCGAAGAGAGAAACTCTGTGCCTCACCAAAGCAGACATTTTACAGAAGATGCTATGATGCAAAGAAAAGGAAACAAAGGAAAGGAAAACTAAAAAAAATGATCAGAAGAGAAACATAATATTTGAGAAAAATACACAGCAAAAAAACTCAGCATTATATCTACATATGGCAGAAATCACCTTGCAATCATCTCCTTCTCCTTATTGGAAGAATGCCCACCACTACCCAAAACTTTTGCAGGAGTCGACAAAAAGTACAGGCAGTGATTTTTGAAATACTGGTTGATTAGAGGCATCAAGATCTAAGAGAAATAGGTCAGAGGGTTTCTATCTTAAGGACAGAAATTGGACAGGTTTGTTCTTCAAAACTGTTACTATTTTACATTTACATAAGAGTCTCACCTTAGCGAAGAATTTAATTTCCTGCTCATGGGGTGACTTTTCCACTCGTCCACTACTAACCACAGCCTCTGCACAATACATTACATAAATTACAGAATCAGTGGCAATGTATATTTACTTTAAGTTATACCATACTATTTATTTTTCATCTTTGCCCCACAATACCAAGATGAGCGATGAACTCCTGTGCAATCTCCATCCATTTCAACAGCTTCTGAAGGAAACCATAGGCAAATCTCTTCTCAATGGATGATATGTCTGACTCCATATCTTTCAGTCCCCTAAAGTCAAGCAGAGATTTAATCTTAACAACTGATGCTTCATAATATTGAAACTTCCCATTCCATAATTGTGGTAATTTTAAGGAGCAAATATAATGCTAATTCAATACTGTTTTCTTTATAGTGAAATAATCAATGGTCATAAAAAACAAGTGCCACCAAAAGCTCAAAACACATAGCGTACTATATCTTTTGAAAATACATTTTACATAGAAAGAGCTCTAACTGTCTTGTATATCCCAGCCCCGACCTCCACCAGCCTCCCTATCTCCACATTAGCTGCACATGTAGGGTTGGGGGGGGTCCTGGGTGCCACTTGGCTGCAGAGGGCGGTGCCGTCCACGTGGCTCTGGTCTCTGTAAGCTGAGGTCACATGACCCTCCTTTTTAATTACAATTTAGACACTTAGGATTATTACATGTCACTCCACACATAGGATTTTGGTGGTCAGGATGATAATCCAGAGTCAGGTGGGCGGGGCTGCAGAGGTAGCCACACTCACCCCCTCATTGTCATCCGCCCCTCAATTTTATTTTGCACCTTAGACACAGAGGGGTCCTTTGTGTGGGGGGG